>CM038611.1:1311377-1331954 GCA_021533255.1 Ceriops tagal | reverse complement strand
TACCTTAACAGCTTCAACTTGGCGATGGAATGTGGCACTGTCTCAATATCCAATGCTTGTAGATCCAACTGCCGTAAACGCCTCAAATTACAAAAAATTGCATGGCATTGCCCTCCACTTATTTTAATGCCTTTGAGAGAATCATAATATATTGGTTCTGGTGCCAAAAAGGTCCGCAAACTTTTTGCTTCAAGTATGGAAAATGGAACTTCCAAAGTGTCACTATTGCTGTTTAAGAGATGGTCAAATGATATATGTTGAATTTTCTTACCAACTTTTCTCGAGTTTAAAATCGACACATGAGCAATTTTAGCTCCAGCTATTGAAGATGCAAGATCATGCATTAAGTCATGCATTTTACACCTTACTATGTTCCCTAAGACATCTTTTTTCACATCTTGGAAGAAACACCTCCACAGGAGATCCTTGAAATATTCCTGACCAATATCTTCAAGACACTGTCTTGAGTCTGATAACTTAATATACCCTTGTGCCATCCAGAGAGCTACCAATTTATCCACATTGATTTCATAGTCTTTTGGAAACAATTTACAATAGGCAAAACAATGTTTCAAATGTAAAGGAAGGTGGTCATAACTCAATTTTAGAGTTGTCATGATATTGCTTTCTCTTTGATCCATACTCGGCAGTTCCTTACTTTTGAATAAGTCCCATTCAAGTATACTTTCTTTCAAGCGCATAAGACTCCCAATTGCTCTTATTGCCAGAGGAACTCCCTTACACTTGGCAACAATTTCCTTTCCAATAGCTTCATGGCCTCGCGTTGGTGGCTTACACCCTTGTTCAAATGCCATTTGAGCAAACAATAACCAAGATTCCTTGTTAGATAAGCCTTTTAATTCATAATGTGATTGCGGCAGACTTGTAATCTTGGCAACCCTTCTAGAACGCGTTGTTACTAGTATTCGGCTTCCCCTTAAACCACCAACTAACAAATCTCTTAAAGAGTACCATTTTTCAGAATCTTCGTTCCAAACATCATCTAAAACTAATAAATACCTCTTTCCATTAATTTTTTCATGAAGAAAATCTTTTAACGTATCCATTTCATCCATGTTAGGCCTTTCTTTATTCACAGATTCTAAAATTTTTTTAACTATCGATTTCACATTAAAATCATCAGAGACACAAACCCACATCCTTAACTCAAAATGTGAGACTACATCTTTGTCGTTGTATGTGAGTTGAGCCAAAGTTGTTTTTCCCAAACCTCCAATTCCAACTATCGAAATAACAGACACATTAGTATGAGAGTTTGTGGACAAAAGAAGTTGTGTAATCGCCTTCTTGTCAACTTCTCTGCCAAGAACTACTTCACGGATAGAGGATTGTGTTTGATCTCTTTTCTTACCCATCACAGATGTTGACTTGTCATCAGGAGGACGTTGCTGAAAGTTAAAATGGTTGCCGACACGCATAACAGCATCTAATCTCTCCCGAATTGCCTTGATTTTGTGACCAATCTTAAGGCCATATGCAAGCTGGTTTGAACTTGAAAAGAAAAGGCGTACCTTCTTTGTCACTTTGTTTCCCGTCATGACTCGCTGCCGCAGAACTTCTGTGGAAAAATCATCCAGCAAGTCATCTGCATCGTACACGACTTCTTTCAGCTTACCGAGCCAATCTTTGACTTGGTCGTCACCTCGTGCTTGCCGATCTTCTGCATCAAGAAGCACAACCTTGACACCGAGAACTGTGGTGTGCAGCAATTCAATCTCATCTTTGACACCCCACCCCAGGCCAATCTCTTGAAGAGCAAAGGAGCCCAATTTTCCTAGAATTCCCTCTGCAACGCCAAACAGTAATCCTTTGGCCATGTCCTATTGGATGCAAGTTAAAAAGTAAGGAAGTTTAATGGTGTTTGAAGTGATAATAGTAGGGGATCTCAAAGGCCAAGGTGCTGTGAGATCTATACTGAGAACTTTTGGACCAGGGAGGCTTATGTTTCAATGATGAAGATGTGTACACAGAGCATGGTCTTTAATATCGCATCTCAAGTCCCCTTAGCACCATCCAAATGAGAACAATTAAGTGGCCCACCCCTACCCCATGAAGAATAATTAATAAATAAGAAATACTTGCAGAAATTGGGCAGTAAAAAACATATAAAATAATAGGTGCGAAAGTGAAACGCTTGGGCTGTTGGAAGTGGAAATCATCTACCATGTGGGAAGTGGGCAGTAAAACAACATACAAATAAAATAACCTGACTTGGTTGTCGGGTCCTCCCATCTTCCCTCTTCCTAAACAAGTAATGAAATGTTTAGCGATTTAAATAGAAATCATTAATAAGTTGAGTGAACATAATTTATTCAAAAATAATAAAAATAAAGTGAAATAAGAACATTAAGTACCCCGCCAAAGTATCTTATAATTATTTTTATTTTTAATTGTTGCTTGATACATCTAACAGGCCACTTATCAATAACTAATAGAAATTTATAATTTAACTTTTTTAAGTTAATAAAAATAAAAAAAAATAAGTGAGACTAATTAGAATAAATAAAAGTAAAATAAATTTATATAATTCAAAATAATGAGTATTAAATTGGTCATAGCCTTGGTTACTAACTTGTAGTAAACTAAAGAAATAGTTAATTAGAATATAACTATTTATTTGTATAAATAATTAAATAAAATATGATATAAAATTTAGTACACTTGAGTATTTTTTACAAGATACATAATGCAGAAAAAATTCATAGTGATTTCAACTCTCTAATTTTTGTTATAACTTAATTAGAGATAATTTTCTCAAGAAAAAATAGATATTTGTATAAAAAGAAAATAAAAACAATAAAATCATACATTCTTCACTTTATAATAAAATTTCATTATACAGAAGTGGCAACTAAGAAAATGAAAAATTTAATGCTTTCTTTTTGGAATTATGAATTTTTTTTTTGTACGTCCAGGTTATTAAATTTGACTCTTCTGATTATTATTACAAATAATAGGACTTGAAATGTTATTTAGCCAAACTATTGCTTCAAGTTTTTATTGGATTTACTTAAATAAGGAATAACATCTATCAAGCCATAGAATCTAATTTTGGGATGCTTGTTAACAAGTGATCATTTTTGTGTTGAAATGTTGTCGAAAAAAGAAATGACCTAATGGTTTGAGAGAAGATAATGAATGATACTTTTAAGAAAAATGAAATTCTTGTATCTCATAACTTATGTACATTCACTTTGTATACACAAGTGATTTAATATATAACATCTATTAGTCACAATTACTATAATCTCAATAAAGGTGTATTCCTTATTATATAAAACTAAATAATCCAATTTTGAATGATCACCAAAAATCCCTATAATTTCTCTTCTTTGATAGCTAAGAGCAACTTACATCAACCCCCTATCAAGTTGGTGCATAGATGTCTCTAATGCCCAACTTGATTAATGAGTTATTAAGTGCCTTACTGGCAATAGCCTTTATAAGGATGTCAGTTAGTTAATCTTTAGACTTCATGAAAGGAAATTGGATTATCTTTGCTTCCATCTTTTCTTTAATAAAATGTCAATCTACCTCTGCTTGGTTAGATCATGTTGTATTAGATTTTGAGCAATCTCAATGACTAATTTATTATTACAAGAAAAATTTATATTAAACTAGATGGATAGCCAATTTCTTCCAATGGCCTACTAAGTTAGAGGAGCTCACATATTCCCTAGGTCATGCTTTTAAATTTAGCTTCTACACTTAATAATGCAATTACTTTTTATTTTTTACTTCTTCAAGTGACTAAGTTTCCACTCATAAAGGTTAAGTAGCCAAATGCAAACCTCTTGTGCATGACATTACTAGCCCAATTAGCATCCATATATCAATTTATATTCAAATGCCTATATTTTTTTAACATAAGGCCCTTTATAGGAGAAGATTTTGAGTGCCTTAAAATCTAAAACACAACATTTATATGATCTTCTCTCAAGTTATGCATAAATTGGCTTACGTTGCTCATTATGTATGTAATATCTGGTCTGGTATGAGATAGATAATTAACTTTCCAACAAGCCATTGATATTTGTCTTTGTTTATAGGTATCTATTCTGCCTATTCTCTTAGTCCATGATTTAATTCCATTGGTATGTCCACTGACTTGTAATTGAGCATTCTTATCTTAGCTAATAGGTCTAGTATATATTTCCTTTGTAATAAGAAAATTCCTTTAGTTGATATAGCTACTTCAATTCCAATAAAATATTTAAGTCTTTCAAGATCTTTCATCTTAAACTGAGTAGCCAAGTATTGTTATAGGCTAGAAATCTAATCTGTATCATTGCCTATAATTATCATATCATCCACCTAAATTATTAACAACATAATCATTCCTTAACAATGCTTAATAAAGAGAGTATAATCGTTATTGCTCTTGGTAAACACATATTTCTTCATTGCTAGACTAAATTGGCTAAACCATGCTTTGGGTGACTGCAAATACATCTAATTATTGACATACACATCTAATTAATGAAGAGACATTAAAGCCTAATGGAACATCCATATAGACTTCCTTTAATAGACATCCATGAAGAAATGCATTATTTACAGCATACTGATGTAAGGGCCAATCAAGATTTATTGCTAATGACATCAAAACCTGAATAATGTTTAGCTTTACAACTAGAAAGAACGTCTCTTGATAATCCATATGATAGGTTTGGGTATAGCCTTTCACTACTAGTCCCACCTTATACCTCTTTATTAGTTTGTCAATCTTGTGCTTGATATAAAGCACCCATTTGCATTTACTTGTTACCTTCTTTTTAGCAAAGACACCAGCTCCCATGTATCATTCTTTTACAAAGCCACCATCTACTCATTAATTACATAGACCCATTTGTGGTCTATTAATGTTTCCTATAATGGTTGGGATAAGTTTTAAGGATGGTTGGTGTATAAAATTTTATAATGATAATGACAACCATTGAGTACTAATATAATTAGCAATTAGATATTGAGTCTCTTTTTATGAAAATCTGGTGAATACTAGTTAGATACCTTTCCATGATTATGCCTAAAAGGTAAGTGATATCCACTAACAACATCAATAAAATTATTTTGAAGAGAGTTAAAAAAAACTATACCTTAGGAGTATTCTTAAAAGTGTAGTCAAGTACTAAATAATAAGAGTTGGACTATTCTTATTAGGTTTGGGACTTCTCTATATATTCGAGTTGGACTATTCTTATTGGTGTTGTCATTTATTTTGTAAGCACTATAAGATCATCTTGGACCTTTATATGTTCTTATGCAATTACTTCTCCATTAATGTTCCTAAAAAACAACCAATTTTCCTAAGTTTACCCTACTAACCATCAAATGTAGTCTCACCTTTGGAGGGTGACGGAGTATCATAAGTTAAAAAAAAAAAAATCTAATTTAACAAAAGTAACATCCATTATAGTGTATAACTGTCAAGTTGTAAGATTGTAACATTGATATCTCTTCTTGTGAATCCTATATCTTAAGAAGACACATTGAATAACATATGGATCCAATTTTTTTTGCTGATTTTTATATAAATGAACATAAGCAACACATCTAAATAATTCGGGTGGGAGCATAAGCATGGAAGGTAATGGAAAATGATTAGCAAGAACATGTAATGGAGTTTTGAAATTTAAAATTCAAGACAACATTCTATTTGACAAGTAAATAGTTGTAATGATGATATTAGTCTAAAAGCATCATGGTGTGCTTGTTGAGGTAAGACATGTCATTGTAATATCAATAATGTGTTTTTTTTCCTCCATACCACTTCATTTTATTATAGTGTTTGAAAGCATGTAGTCTTATGTAACATTCCATGTGTTTGAAAATATCCTAAAATTCCTTATTGACATATTCATTGTCGTTATTTGATTGAAGTATTTTGACATTAGTAGAAAATTATGTCTTGATCATATTATGAAATGATTGAAAAATACCAAAGACATCAATCTTATTTTTAAACACATAAACCTAGGTCATTTGAGTGTAGTCATCCAAAAAAATTATAAACCATTTAGTATTAAAGAATTTGATACCAACAATGGACCTCAAACATTCAAATAAATTAACATAAATGGAAGTTCACATTGTTTGAATTGACAAATACAAAACATAATGACTTTTGGCTAAAATGCATTTCTCACAGTTCAAAACATAGTCATCTAAATTAGAAAACAACCTTGGAAATAAATGCTTCAAATATGAAAAAGATGGATGCCTTAGTTGTCGATGCCACAACCAAATTTGTCATGTTCTAACACTAGCTTTATCCATAGAATTTACTTGTTTAAGATTAAAGTCATCTAAGTGATACAGTCCACCATGTTTAGTATCATGACTAATGATCTCCTTAGTGAGAGTATTTTAAATAAACAAAATTTTGGATAAATCAATACGTAAGAATTTACTTCCTTAATAGTCTGGCTAAGAAATAGCAACTTGTTCATAAGAGATGGAACTAATAATGTATTAGATAAATTAAAAGAAAGTGAAAATGTCACTTTGCCCACTCCAATAATCGATTATGGTATTCCATTGACATTGGAAACACATGTCCAATTCAAATGAGTATATGTAACAAAGTTTTGTGGATCATATGTCATATGATCAATTACCCTTAAGTGAATAATCCAATTATTGTTACCTAAATTACTTGAAGCTACCATTTGCTTGAGTCAAGAAGAACAGTGCCATCTTGTGACAAAGAAACTTGGTTTAGAGTTATCCAACCAGACGAGTAATAGTTGGGAACTTGAATCCATGAGGGCTACTCTGCTTGTATTCCCTCCTACACTAGCACTAGTATCAACAACACGTCTCTTTTTACCTTTAAGTTCATGCCACCACTCCAAATATCCATGTAACTTAAAATATGTTTCTTTGGTATGCTTTGAATTTTCACAGTGGGTGCATACTCCACTATCTCCTTGGGATTTTGTCTTTCCCACAACAATAGATTTTCCATTGAGCATTAGTTATGGGATTAACTGCTTTTGTACCCCTTTTGTCAACAATGTTCTATTGGATATTATATTTCTTTCACCTTTAGCATTACCACTTCTTAAAGATCTTCTTTACAAACAAGTGTATAAGCCTGCTCAACAGATAGGAATGGTTTCATTTATAGTACATCCTCACAAATTTTGTCCAAACTATCATCAATCCCATCCAAGAAAGTATAGACTCAATCCTTTTGTATCATAAAATTATATTATTTCAGGTAAATATCACACTTTATTAGGTTAGGGAGTCAGAAATCAATCTCCTTGTAAAGATCTTGAAAGTTATTGTAGTATGTTTTAAGTAATCCTCCTCCTTGCTTAAGTCATATCACTTTTCTCTTCAAATCATAAACTTGTGAGGTGTCAATGCCATTAAAATAATTGGTGGAAATTGCATCCCATATTGGTTTTGCTATTGGAAATCAAATATAATTGCTAATCAATTATGGGTCCATAAAATTGATTAACCAACCTTTGGTAATTACGTTTTTAGTCCTCCATTTCCTGTAAAATGTATCTTCCTTATTAGGTTGAAGAAGATCTTCATTAATATATCCCAGTTTATCTTTGTTAGAGATGTACATCTCAATAACTTAGATCAAAGTCCATAGTTGAAACCATCCAACTTTCTGTTGATATTCATTGAGCCAAAATTGTGACTAACTGAAATTGATATATGATTCAATATTTGTGACATTCTGGAGGACAATTCCATAAGGATGGAATCCTCCCCTTAAGAATATCTTGTACATATTTTTGGGTCAATCATTGTTCTCGGTGGGTTCACATAGTCTTATGAACTTTACTCTAATACCATAATGGTTTGAAAGAAGATGATGAATGATAGTTTTAAGAAAAATGAAATTCTTTTATCTTATGAATTTTGTACATTCACTTTCTATACATAAGTAACTTAATATATAACATCTAATAAACTTAATAAAGGAGTATTCTATATTACATGAAATTAAATATCAAACTTCTAATTTTAAATAATCATAAAAAATCCCTATAATTTCTCTTCTTTTATAGCTAAGAATAGCTCACATTAACATGACCGTTATATACATATATATATTAGTTAATTATTAAGGAGTTGTTAAAAGAAAATAAAATATGAATTAGGAATATGGATAGTGGGACTTGTTGGTTTCTTGTGATTTGATTAGAAAATGTTAAAGATACTCTAATTTTTCCCACCTTCACACTTGCAAACATGAAGAAAGGTGCTATTCAAAGATTCGATAAGCATATTAACATGCATGCATGCATGCATACATGTGTGACACCATGGCTAAATTTGTGTATAGACCAAGCATTGAGAGGTTGACAGGTTAACTTTTAAGGTAGAGGGGAAAATCCATCCTCCATTGAATGGGGAGCTTTAAGGACCATGCATGTGGCCCCACCTTACCTAAGAAGGCATTAATAAGAGCAAAGAAGTTTCATAAGTACAGGATTAGAGCATGTGACCTATAGCAAATGGTATGGAAGTAAGCAAATGTAAATTTCTATACCTTACTTAAATTTAGTGATTTTCATACAGATTGGATGTTTATAATTAAAGCATTGTCAAATTTATGTTTCACTCTTATAAAATAAATTAGTTGAATTTTAAATCTAAACCTCCTATTTTTGTAATAAATCCTAAAATAAATGTGAAATATATAAGTGGGTTCTCTATCTCCCATGATCTTGCCCATATTGAATGTTGTGTATAAAATATATAATTGTTCCAATTAGTCTGTACATATATAGAATTTTTTTTTAGTTAAAATAATCACGAAGGAGCTGATAAGGAAACATTGAGAAATTGAAAAAAAAAGAAAATATGAAGTAAGAATAGGGATAATGAGAATTCGAGAAAGCTTGTTTGAACTTGCTCTAATTTTCTTCCACTTTTATTTATCCAATTTGCCTTTTGTTTTCTATGATTTAATCAGAAGTTATGAAGTAGCATGCTCAAAGTTTTCCTTGCACATTTATTTCCAAAAAATGCATAAAAAGAGTTTTATTTAAAGTTTTCAAGGAGGAAAAAAAAAGTTCATGTTAGATCTTGAAATTGATTAATTTTTCAAATAAATAACTTAATAAATAATATACCTAAATTAATAGAAGTTGAAGCCATTAATATGACTAAAGAGTTTGTCTTGACCTAATAATCAATTTCTCTCTCCTAACCTTTTTTCCAATCACATGCATTTAGATGGACTTTTTATGTGTGTTAGGAAGAGAGTGAATTGATCACACACACACACATACATATATATACATGTAATTTTATGGCTTAAATTAAATATGTCCATTAATGTCTGAAATTATAATTCTTAATAACATCATAACATACAAAATTAGTTCATACTAGTCAAGGCATATTATGAATGATTCCTTAATAAGAATATTATTTTAGAATATTCTCACACTATTAACTAAAATATTTTGACATTCTACCATTCTATCAATCATTATGCACAAATTATAATAACAATCTCTTACGATCCCATCATGATGTCATAGTATAGTAAAATACTAAGTGTGAGTTATAGCAGTTATGTCCTATTTATTTAAAACACTCCCTTTTATATACTACAACACTTTTAATTTACCATACATAGTTCATAAGGACTATATGATTTCATAATGGTAAATAATAATACCTCATATAGACTTTTTTGTTAATTTTAAATAGTAATGTCTATATAATTATAAAATAACAAAAATTAAATAATGTATGTTAGAAACATATTATTAAGCACAAATTATCATTATCATAACTAAGTCCTATTTTGAGAAAATGCTCCCCAAATAACTTTGGTTGCAAACCTTTCATTAAAGGATTTATCATCATAAGATTCATACTAATGTGCTTAATAGATACTCTTTGTTTTTGAACCTCTTCCTTAACAACAAAATATTTTAATTCCATATGCTTGGAACCTTTTGAGTGTTTGTTTTTTGAAGAAGAAGAAAACTACTGCATAATTATCATAATAAATTTTCAACAGCTTGATAATGTTGTTAACAACCTTAAGTCTTGAAATAAAGTTTCGTAACCATAATGTATGAATTATGGCTTCAAAATATGGCATAAACTCCGCTTTCATAATGGATAAAGCAATGATAGATTGTGTTGAGCCTGTCTTTTATGGCTGATGTTGGATTTGTTGTCAATGACATCTCATATATTTGTCCTTGTTTATTTGATGTTATAAGTACCTTTGAGATATGCTTGCTACATTTATAAAGTGCTAGTAGCTTATTTATTCAAGGGTTAACGAAGCTGTTGAAGTAGCAGTCCAAATTACTACAAAATCGGCAACAGCACTAGCCAATAAGCAGCTTGTTAAGGTAGAAGCCAAGAAAGTTGCTTAGAAGCCAATAATGATAATGGTCACTACTGCACTTGTTAAACAACTGCAGGAAGAAACAAGAGATGGAATGATGGATTGCAAGAAAGCTCTGTCAAAAACTAGTAGGAATGGTAGTGTGTTGCTTAAACAGGCTAAGATATGTAATTCTAGCAATGCTGCCTTTGCAAACAACCTTAAGTCACTTACTGGGTATAAGTCAATGCTAACCATTGACCTTAAATTTAAGGAGTCAATACTGATCAGTGACCTTAAATTTAAGGAATCAATGTTGATCATTGATGGCAGGGCAACCCTAAAGTTAAGGAATCAATGTTGACCATTGATGGTAGGACAATCCTAAATTTAAGGAATCAATGTTGACCATTGATGGTAGGGCAACCTTAAATTTAAGGAATCAATATTGGTCGTTGATGATAAGGCAACCCTAAACTTAAGGCATATAAACACCCATGTAGCTGCCAAAAGAGATGAGGGGCAGAAACTCAACAAAAAGAGCAAAAAAGCATCCATCGGCACAAAAGAAAGAGCATCCAGTAGAAGGAAGAAAAAGGTAATGACAGAAAAAGAAGAGAGGGTGAGTGACAAAAACACAAAAGAAAGCTACAGAAAACGAAAGAGAGAGCTATAGAGAACGAAGGAGAGAGCTACAAAGAAATAGAAAAAGAAAATAATATAGCAGAAAAGAAAGAGAATGACAGCAACAGTGGCAAAAAATAAAAGAGAGATAATAGCAAAAAAGAAGGAAAGACTAGTAGAGGTAGAAAAGAGGGATACTGGTAGAGAAAGGGCAGAGACCAGTAGTGAGGAAGGAGAGATCAATATAAAGCTTGAGTAGAGTGGCAGAAAAAAGGTAGAGAACTTGCAGAGGAAAGAACCGGCAAGGAGGAGAGAATTTGCAGAGGAGAGAACCTGTATAAGAGAGAATTGGCAGAAAGTTGAGAATCTACAAATAAAAGAACCAACAGACAAGAGAGAAACTTAATATAGGTAGGAGAGGAACCCGACAGAGGTAGGAGAGAAACCTAGTAGAGGCAGATAGTTGAGATTGGCAAAAGTAGAAAGCAAAGACTAGCAATGCAAAAGAGAAAACAGTAGAAAGAAAGGAGAAGTTCAGTTTGCTGCCACAGTAGCTTGTACACATGGAGAGATCTTTCTTAGGGGAGTTTTTGTTATAATCTTTTTATAAACTTCTTTGAATAAGGGTAGGAAACCCTTAAGGTAATCGGGAAATCATTGTAAATGGTTTAAGATTGATCCTTCCATAATGGTTAAAGAGAGATCCTTTCACAATATCAATTGTATCCCTTGATTGTAAGACTGGATTGTATGATCTAAGAGTGATCCTATCACACCATGGATGTAACTCACACATTGTGGGTGAATTACGTAAAAATTCTGTGTGTTTTTGAGTGCTTGTACTTACTTGATATTTATATGGTCATTCTCCCATAAAGAAGCAAGATAAAATTAGATCATAGACTTTAACAGGTCATAGAGGTTTAATCTAGACAAATTTGTAAAAGGTAAGCATCTTATATTGATTCATCCCTTTTCCCTTTTAGTTTGAGACTTAAAAAGGTCTTTATTAGATTGCTTTGCACTTTTTCATGATATTGCTCCTTCAGCTAACCAGAACAAATAATCAAAAGTAGACTTTCTACTATCAATGTATCTAACAAAATCTGAATCCAAATATCCAGTCATTTTTAAATGATTGGATTTTTTATACATAAGTGTATAAGTTTTTGATCCTTATAGGTACCGTATCACTTTCTTTATATCTTTTCAATGATCCATTCTAAGATTACTTTGATATCTACCCAACATTCCAACTACAAAATTGATATATGGTTTATTGCTAATTTGTAGATACATTAAACTATCAACAGTAGATGCATATATAATAGATTTCATTTTCTTGCTTTCTACATCGTTTATGGGACATTGCATGAGACTAATTTGTCACCCTTCTATATGGGAACAAGCTTATATGAACACTTATTCATATTGAATTTTTTTAGAATCTTCTCGATATAGCCCTTATAAGACAATCATCATAATTTATTTGATCTATTATAAAATATTCCTATTCTTATCACATAAGATGCCTTTCCTATATTTTTCATTTCAAAATTCCTGGAGAGAAAATCTTTACTCTATCAAAATATCATTAACATAAAGAACTAAAAAGATGAACTTACTCCTACTATTTTTTTGGTAATTGCATTGATCAACAATATTTTTCTTAAACACAAAAGATGTAATGATATCATTAAACTTAAGATGCTATTATTGATAAGCTTATTTAGTCCATAATTTACCTTTTAAGTCTACACTCCATTTGATTTTTTCCTTTTGTGGAAAAACCTTTAACTTGATCCATATAAACTTCCTCTTTAAGATTTCCATTAAAACAGGTAATTTTCATATCCATTTGGTGTAACTCCAAGTCATACTGAGCTACCAATGCCATAATTATTCTTAATGAATCGTCTTCAAGACTAGAGAAAATGTCTCTGTATAATCAATGTCATCATATCGAGTATAACCCTTGGTAATAAATCTAGCTATATATCATTTGATATTGCTACTTAAGTTGTATTTAGTCTTAAAGAACCATTTACAATCGATTCTTTTGCATCCTCTTGGCAATTCGACGATATCCCAAACATTGTTTCTTTCCATGGATTTCAATTCATCTTTTTAGTCATCAATCCATTTAATAAATTTAGTGCCTTTTATTGCTTATGAAAATGAAACTAGATCCTTATTGATTCTGATATTAAAATATAAATTTTGTAAATAAACTATATAATCATTTGAAATATCTAATCTCCTTTCTTTTTGAGATCTTTTCAATGTTATTTGTGGTTTATTAATTAGTTGTGAGTTAACTCCTTTGGGGAATATCTCTTCATCTAAATGTTCTTAAATTTCTTGAACAACATTTAGTGTAATGGTGGACAAAGGGATTGATATGAGTAAAGGAATATTTAACTTAATTTCTTTTATGTCCACCTTTTGATATTTATTACTCTCATTAACTTTACCATTTTTAATGAATATTACATTACTAGTTTCTACAATTCTTGAACTATATTTTGAGTAATAAAATATATACCCTCTAGACTTCTCTGGGTAACCAATAAAGTAACAACTAATCATTTGAGAGGCTAATTTCTTTTGATGTGGATTATAAATTCTTGCTTTTGCTAGATAAGCCCAAACATACAAGTGCTATAAACTAGGTTTCCTTCCTATCCATAGTTCAATAAAAGTAATTTAAATTGCTTTAATAAGAATCATATTTAACAAATAATTTGTAATTTTTAGTACATAAATTCATAGAGATTTGGGTAGAAAGGAGTTGCTTATCATGCTCCTAACTATATCCATTAATGTTTGATTTTGCCTTTCTACTACACCATTTTGCTGAGGTATGTTTGGCACAGTATATTGTACATATATGCTATAACTTTTGTTGAACCTATCTGTTGTTCCCACAGCCTTGTATGGGAGGGCAAGAAAGTAAAGCCACATGGAAGGGCAAGAAAGTAAATCCATATGGAAGGGCAAGAAAGTAAATCCGCCGCGTAAAGGCAAGAACATAAATCCATCACATAAGCCCTCTTAGGGTTTCATGGAAGAGAGTATATAACGACCTTGGAAGACAAAATTAGGGCAAGGCCAACACAATTGAATACACGGCATAAACACAAAGAGTGAGTTCGGAAAACACAAGAGAAACCATTTAACCAAGGGGGTTGGCAAAAACACAAGAGAGAAAAAAACACAGTCGTTGGAAGAGAGAGAAAACACAGCCATTGGAAGAAAGAGAAAAGAGGTATACGGCCAGAACAGAGGTGTGGACGGTGAAGGAGAGAAAACCTGGGAATGGCCGAAGAGGGGTGGACGAAGAGAGAGAGACCGTCGGCAAAAAAATAAAGAAAATTAGAGTGCTGGACAGAAAAACACAAAGGAATGGCCAAATACAGCAAACGGCAAAACCAGCACGGTAAGACCACTGTCAGCAGAACAGGGGAAAAAGAGAGAAAATACGTAACGACCGAAAGGCGGCTGAGGATGTGAACCAGAAAAACCAGAAGGGTGAGGCGACTGAGGAAGGTGACGGGAGAGCCAACATGAAAACCAGACCACTGGGAGAGCTAAAAGCACAAACCAGAAACAAAATGTGAGAAAGCAGTCACCGGGAGAGCTAAACGGATACAAACCAGAAAAGGAGGCATCCACCATCGTAAGAGAGAGAAACCCACCACTGGAAGAGCAGACCAGACCAGACATACACAACTGGGGGAGAGACTCCATCGAAAGAGCAGAAACACACACACCAGAGAAGAGGACATGGATACAGACCAAAAGAGGGAGACAACGTGAAAACTAGAACCGGGAGAGCCAAAGTTGAAGAGAAACAGGAGAGCAAAAGAAAGGAGCCCGGCTGGACAGTGAGAGATAAACGAACGACACAGCAAGGAGAAAACCGTGTGACGGCAAGAGAGAGAAACCCGTGAGAGAAGAAAACTAGAAACGGATAGGTGAGGCGTGAGGTGTGAGACCACCGGCTGGAAGAAAACCAGAAATGGATGGGAGAGGCGTGAGGCGTGAGACCAGCGAAGAGGAAGAAAACCAGAAACGTGAGGTGAGGGCAAAAACCAGAAACGAGAGGAATGCAGAGTACAGCAAAACCATGACGGAGGAATGCAGCAAAACCGTGACGGATGGAGGAGTGCAGTGGAACCGTGCAGCGAAGCTGAAAAGGGAGACTAGCAAAGCTGTGACAGGAGCGCAGCAGAAGCGTGGGTGTACGTCAGGAGATGACGTAAGGCCAGAACGTGCGATGGCGTGCCAAACCAGAAATGTGAGGTAAACCATGAGACAGTGAGATCGTGAAATAGGAGACAGGTGAGATCGTGAGACGGTGAAAGCAGGAGTTGTGTAAAACAACGTAGAGAAGAAATTCGGCGAAGCATTGAAAGAACTCAATGTATTTTCAGATTTCTTCAAGAGGTTAGAGAGCGTTGCGGTGAACTTCTATGAGGCAGTGGAGCAGCTTTTCAATTCAACAGAGGCAAGACAAGCTAAAAGAAGGGTAGACACACTAAGTGACACTCTTTGTATTGTACTTGCTTAGTAATTGCAATAGTGAAAGGAGCAGAGGATTAAGACATCCATTGTAACTGGAATTCTTAAGTATAATGGATAGTCTCGGTAAGGGAGAGTCCCTACCACCGTGGATGTACGTCACGATGATGAAACCCCGTAAATCTCGTGTGTCCTTAATTTGCTTTACGTTCTGTGTTTTAAATTGAGTTGTGAACGCAGCTAAAGTATCAGCCAACCCATAACCTAACGAAGACGTAAATAAGAACATTCGAATTGTCTATTAGGCAAGGTGTCTGAAAGGTGACTTTGGGGACTATTGTGATTAGTAGGTACCAATAGATCTACCTTAGTCAAGTCTGAGAAAGAGTTCGCTTTTAAGAAGAGGTTGAAGTTGTTCACTTACCTACAAATTGCGAATTGTGGTGATACTAATTCACCTCCCTCTCAGTATCACAAACTAGTAGATCCTAGGGAGAAATCAGAACCTTCAATTGGTATTAAAGCACAGGTTCACTAGTTTAAAGCTTAACAGCTTGATGTACTAGTTTGAAGGGATCTAGAAGTTTGACTTGTTCAGCATACTGAGAAATGGAAGCCAGTACCAGCACTAGCACCACTTACAGCAAGAAGGTTCCAATCTTCAACAGAACCAACTACCATATGTGGAGAGCAAGAATGCAAGTGGTATTTGCAACCATGGGCATAAACGTGGTGAAATGCGTACAGGAAGGTTTTGTGGCTCTGGAAGAAAGTAAAAACCCAACCCTAGAGGAGTTAAGGCAGTTTGAGATAAATGGGAAGGCCTCAAACGTCATCATTTCAACATTGACAAATGCTGAGTATGATAAAGTTATGGACTGCAAATCTGCCAAGGAGATATGGGATAGATTACAAAAAATCTATGAAGGTGATGGTAGAATGAATGAGGCTAAGCTTCAAGTGTTCAAGGAGAGATATGAAAAATGAGACAGTCCAAGAGTTTTTCACCAGGGTTATTGATGTTGTAAACGACCTTAGAAGTCATGGGAAGAACAAGAAGGACTCATTGATTGTGAAGAAAATTCTAAGAATTCTGCCTGAGAGGTTTACCTCAAAGGTAGCAGTCATAGAGGAGATTAGAGATCTCAATTCTATGTCTCTACATGATCTCTAATGCAATCTCATTGCATATGAGATGAGGATAAAGTCAGCTGAAAGCTCTGCAACAATGAAGGTATCAAAGGAGGCAACTTTCAAAGCTATGAAGCACTTGAAGATAAAAGAAGAGGAAGAATCATCCAGTGAGGATGGTGATGATGATGATGATAAGGAAGAAAGTGAAGGTGAAGTATTAGCTTACTTCACAAGGAAATTCAAAAAGGGGTCTAAGAAGGGAAAAGCATAGTTGTCCTTGAGATGTTATTGTTATGGGCAAACTAGACATTTTGCTTCTCAGTGCAAAGTGAAACTTGATGATGAAGATGAGGATGGTGATGATGAGCAAAATTCAAGATGGAGAAGATCATCATTCCAATCAAAGAAGTCCAGTAAGAAGACTGCTAACCTACAGAAGAAGAAGAGAGGCTCATTCAAGAGTTACATGAGTCAGACAAAAGAAGTTGATGAGGAGGACAATAAAGACTCATCAGATGAGCATGCCTTTATGGCATCAGCTCAAGGTGGTAGTTCAACTTCTGAAAAGGAAGAGGAGGTTAATGAAGAAGAACCAGATCTTGAAGCTAAGTTAAAAGCAGCTTCAAAAGAGATAATCAGAAAGGGCAAAACCATAAAAAGGTTGGAGACTCATATAAAACAAGTTGAAGCAAAGTCTGAGGAAGTTGAAAGTCAAAAGAATGAAATAAAGGCTGAACATATTGACTTGAAGAGAAGATTTGAAAAACAGATCAAAATATGTGAAGACCTTACAATAGAACTTGGCTCAAGGACTTCAACAATTGAAAAAATAGAGATAAAGTTGCTGAGACTTCAGCAACAACTCAAAAAGAGTGAGGAGAACTTGCAGAAGTTTGAAGTCGTAAGAGAAACAAGCTCTGCAAGAGAAAAGAAGAATGAGACTTTGCCACAAAAGTTGAAAGAGAAGGCTGTGACTCAGGTGAAGATAACTGAAGAAGAGAAGACAGTTACCATTGTTGGAAAAAAGAAAGAAAGAAACATGTAATTACCTTGGGACAAGATCAATAAATATTGAAAAGTTGAGAAGAAAGAAGTGAGGATATATATATATATATATATATATATATATATATACACATATAATAGTGTTTCAATATTTATATATTCATGTAAACATGGAAATATAAGGGCAGTGGGTGGAAACCAAGTTGGTTTAAACTTATTGTAACTATTTACCTAATTTGGATGTTGAGTCATCTATCTTGGTTTAATAAAGAGTGATAGATTATTAAAAAATAAAAAGAAACTCTAAAAGTTCTAGTTTTAGATTTTTATTATTTAAATTTTGTATTTTAATTTTAAAAAGAATTTAAAATTTATAAATATTTTTTAAAAAATTTATTATGTAATTTATAAGTCAACAAATTTTTAATAAAAAGTAATAAGATAATTAAACTAAAGTAATGATGATGATGTAATTAAAGAGGTACCCCACCGGGAGACCAAAGCATCTCATCAACAATTGTCGAGTTTTTTCTTTTGTTTTTTTTCCAACATTCTTCTCCATTCATCTTTTTCTTTTGATTTTTCGTTGATAAATGAGAGAGTCCTACTCATTAATACTAAAACTTTTGTACAATAAATGTCTCAATCTTTCTAAGAGTGAGAGGGGACTTCCACGAACATCAAAAGGTGCAAACGTATTCAGCACCTTTGTGAGAACTTTGGTTTTGAAAAGGAGCTTGGAAATGTTGAGATGACCTAAGAAACATACCCTTAGATTCACCGTTCCAATGCACTCCTGCCCTCGTAGGAGGTGGCCGAGGCTGCACCAGAGACTGCCTTCAAGAACTGATTGCCAAGCTGGCAAATTTATCAGTGGCATCAAAAACCCCAAGTGCAGCTTTCTCCTTGGTAATGAGTGCTGCCAATGAATTGGGTCTATGAATGCGTGGATAACAACAGCAACACTTATAGATAACATTAGCATCGCGTGTAGGCAGCACTAGCAGTAGGTGAGATAATATTGGTAGTGAATGAAAGAAAAGATCTATATTCTGCTCTAGCAGACTTTTTTTTTTTAACTAATGTTCAAGGGGAATATCTTTTTATCTATTAGTGTTAGAAATAGGATAATGCAACCCATAAAAGGTGGATTACGGCTTGGTCGGCTCATGAGAAATTAAAACATTCTTCGTATCCGTCCGTACGATATTTGAATGTGTTTAAGATGGACGAATAAGCATTGCTCCAAGTATGCATTAATCGATAATTGAAGTATTGACTATTACCTTTAAAGAGAATGTTTTCAATTGAGAAAGCATGTATGTTCTTGTGCACACTTGCTTTAGTTGAATTAAATAGATTAGTTGGCAAACATTTTCAACACTTTGGAGAAATACTCTCCCTCTACTGAGACTATCTACTATACTTGTGAATACAGGTTACAATGGATATCTTTAATTCTCTGCTCCTTTCACTATTGCAATTACTAAGTACGTACAATACAAAGAGTATCACTTACTGTGTCTACTTTTTTTCTAACTTGTCTTGCCTTTGTTGAATCGAAAGGCTACTCGACTACCGCTTAACCCAGACGAGACATCTTCAAACAGCTTTCCATGTAGTGACGTGGTAACATGGTCTTAAGTAAGCAAAATGAAATATATGTAAATAATATTTTATATATCTAATTAAATTGTGACACATAAAAATAAATATTAATTTTCATATCTATTAAAAAAATTTATATTAATATAAGTCTTTATTATATTTTTACTAAATAATAGAATATATTTATTAAAAAAATTATGATTTATTATCTCTAAAATATATTAAATTTTTTATTTAAAAATCATCTTAGACAAAAATTTTTATTATTAATTTTACTTGAATTTGTATTCAAATGATGTTTTTCTTATGGACCAAACCACAAATTAAATTAACTTTATGAACCATTCTTTAGTCTCTTTCGAAATTTATTTGTTGCAAACATTTCGCATGTAAGAGATCCCTCACTGTCATGATCAAATGAAAGAAATCCTTTTAGGCATAATTGTCCCACAAAAATTCAAATCTGACAAGTGATAGAAACAATCAGGAAAAGGAAACTCAATCAAGATCTATCACCAATGCATTGCCAGTAATTAATCTAATCATATCTACTCTTAACAACTCTAAATTTTCACAACCTGGACATCAATCAGAGTACCTCAGAAAAGGATGATCTAACAATGTATACATTCACCCAAATCAAGAAATTTTTCTAATACAGACGATGAGCCCCACATTGTGCAAAACCAAAGGAATCAATTAAATATAAATAATCTAATATTTTGGTTGAATAATAAAGGAATCAATTGGCATAAATACAAATTAAACATGTAAAATTTTATTATTTTATATAAAACCATAACAAATTAATCTTTAAGATTAAATACCTATTATTTTCTTTCTATCCTTTCAATTAAAGAACAACCACAAATTAAGTATATATTTTAGTCATTTATACACAGAAAATAATCAATTGCTAAATGTAAATTCTGATACTACTTGTTAATTATTTATTTAAACATCATTATTAAATATAAATTTTAGATCTTAAAATCAATTAATTTCAAGCAAATAACTTAATAAATGATATATCTAAATTAGCATATGCTGAAGCCATTGGTATAATTGAATAGCTTATCTTAGCCTAACAACTAATTTCTCTCTTTTGACCTTTTTCTACAATCTAAGGTTTTCATGTGTGTTAGGAAAAGAAAGGACTAATTACATACACATATATACACAATTTTGTAGTTTAAATTAGGTATATCCATTAATATTTAAAGTTATAGTCTTTAATAGTACAATAACATATGAAACTAAATCATATTAATTAGGTTACATTATGATTGATTTTTTAATAAAAATATTATTTTAAAATATTCTAACACTATTAA
>CM038611.1:1250645-1311277 GCA_021533255.1 Ceriops tagal | reverse complement strand
CAAATCGGTGAGACCCACCGCAGCCTTTGGGCAATTTTGCTAGGCTCGTAAGCTTGGAGCAAAAATCTAAGTTCAGTTTGACAAGTCGATCCATATACTCAACAGAGGAAGCCACTTCCTTTATTGCAGCCTCCCTTAAGAATAAGTACCTTACCCTGCTTGAGACCTCTGGAAACACAACGAGTCAAGAGTATCCAGACATCTCATATCAACCTTATTTGGAAGACCCGTCAGGTTTTGGCAGTTGCGCAAATTATTGTGCGTGACCACAATAATTTGCCTCAAGGATGAGCAATGCCTAACAATATTCAGAGGCTGCATGTAGTGAAAGAGAATTATGCGTAAATTGATTAGTAAATCAAAGAAAGCTTTTGGTCAATAAAAAGGGGCCTTTAATGAGTAATTTGTACCTCCGCTTCTTTCCAAAGTCCTTTAATGTTGCTATGAGGTAACTCAATCGATAAGGGATACTCGGGGCAAAACTCTGTTGGTAAATACTCCAATGGATATCCATACCAATAAAGACACCTCAGCCCACTGGGAAGATAATCAAGGCCTTGATCAGCAATTTATCAAAGAGCCCATTGTCAACCCTTATATATATATATATATATATATATCAATCGTGGGAAGTTTTATCAAATGTTTTTGTGCAACAGCAAACAATTTTTGTACCAGTCCATTGACTCTCGGTCAACCTTTTTCTTTGTGTTTTTTTGTGACAATCATGCTAAGTTTCATCAAAATTTTCTGCGCATCTGGAATCGACTTTTGTATTAGCGAATTTTATCTCATCCAAAAAATTAAGAAATTGGCCTATTCTCTAAATAGAAACATGCATTATACGAGGTTTACAAAGCTATCATATACCTTTTGGTACGGTAGTAAATAATGTAATCTGTTTAACATCCCTTCAATTCATACAAACCGCTACATCTTTTACTAAGAAGTTTGCATCATAATTTACATTTTACCCCCTTTAAATTCGTCCTATTTGTCCCAAAAAAATGGCCTTACAAATTGAGCATGCTAGGCCAGAAGAAACCTCCACCACTCGCTCTGTCATCCACGTGTCTTTCCCCCCTTTTGTATTAATGCACTTGCCCAAGCACTGATGCAATTATATCCGAAAATGGCTTCCAAATTTTTTCTTAGACACACAACTATGCATATAACTCTGTACCATCGCAGGGAAGATCCTAGCATTGAATTCTTGTACTTTTTAATACGTAATAAGTTATTTTTTTATTATTTTTATGTATTATTTTTGACTAAATTATAAAGATTAAAAATTAAATTATTACTTTATCAATTTTAAATTGATTAAAATTAAAATTTTTAAAATTTATGATCAAAATTTATTAAATTAATAATATACAACTCAAAACAACAAAAATTAATAATTCAATTCAAATTTATATTTAACTTAAATTTATATAAAAATAATTCATACTTTTTAAAATATTTTTTAAAAAATCAAAAAGGAGAAATAAAGAAAACATGATTGGCAATACGACGTTCACCGTCTAATTTTTTGCTTGAAAACAAAATTGATAGTAAGCATGACTACAACTTTATTTCATTAAAAAATACAAAAGGGCAAACGGTATCTGTGTGCACACACTATAAATTCTTGACCAAATGACTTTAAAATTATACGCTGTCCCCCACAAAAAAAACTAATGGCAACAATGCGTGGGTGTGAGAGGTTTTCAATTCATCCAAAATCGAGACCATCCAAATTAAGCTTGCCAGGCCAAAAGAAACCTCTATTCTCTCTGTTATCCGCTTCATGTCTTATGTCTTTCTCTTGTATTAATCATTTGCTTGCCACTCAAGCAAATTATATTTGATTGACATAGGACATGCCATGAAGATTATTTTCTTATCATCCTATAAATTATATTGTAATTATCATTTTATAAGTTATTTACTTATTTAAATACAATTAGGAATTTTAATAAACTATTTAGGAAGAATATAATAATAATTTAAATATTTTAGAATATTTGTTTAAAGTATTTTCCAATTAGATAGATAATTTTAGTTATAAATACCCACATAAACCTATGAGTTAAGACATCCTACAAAATAATAAAATTTTATGAATTATATTCTCTTTTGAGAGTTGTTATATCTTTTAGTAGATTTCAAAAATTCTTTTTAATGATGCAATTAAGTGTTGGTTTTTTGTTATTTATTTTCCTATGTTAAGTGATATCAGAGTTAAAATTTGCTTTGCTTAATATCATTTGACATCTAGTCACTTCCATCTTATGTTAAGTGATATTAGAACAGGTTTGGCCTATGTTGATGCTGACTTATAAGGTTCGAGGCAACCTCTTCAATGACAAAAATCGTGAAGAAAAAACTTTGTCTAAAGTAATTTTACAAGATCATAATGCAATAGATCTTATATTGAAGATGTTGCATGTAATCAGTATGTTTATACTCACGTTTTTTATTTTAAAAATATTTCTTTCTTTGATAAAAATTTTTTCATTAAAGATTTTGTGAGTTGGTTAGTAAAAATTAAAGCCTATTTTTATGATGAGAACTCTAAGATGGTACAATTGAATTGTGGAATTATACTCCACATTTTTAATTAAGATATGATAAGCTTGAAATTCAATTATAGATAAATATGAGAAATTTATTAGTGTTAAAATTTTATGACGATAATATGTTTAAAAAGATTTTTAAAAAAGCAGAAATACAATTTAATTCTTATTTTTTACCTATTGAAATTATGGAAACAAGTTTAATTTTTGAAGATGGATTATCTTATCCCTACACTAATATTTTTAATAAAGTACTAATAAAGGAGATGTCTCAACAAGAAGAAACATTAGGTGATGATCATGTGCTGATTGAATCAAATGATTCTTTTTATATTTGTGAAGATTTCAATGAGGATCAAGTAATCATAGTATCATCTGTGAATTTTATTAACTTATAAGGTGAGCCCATAACCCACAAGTCCTAAGATTTTATTGATTTTTCATCTTATCATATTGATTTTCTTAGATTAGTGTATCAAGCTAATAATGGTTTGATATTAATTGTTCGCATGATAGTTCACAAGAGGAATTATTGGTTTATATTAAAGATATTAATTTATTTGAAGTACTTTTTTTCTATGGTATATAAGTTGTCAATTCCTCATTATTAACTAGAGGATGAGTTTCTTTTAAGTGGAGGGATCTAACGTAAGACATATCATGAAGACTATTTTCTTATTATCCTATAAATTATATTGTAATTATTATTTTGTAATCCATTTACTTATTTTAATATAATTAGGAATTTTAGTAAACTACTTAGGAAGGATATAATAATGATTTAAATGTTTTATAATATTTTCTCATTTAAGTTAAAGTATTTCCTAATTAAATAAATAGTTTTAGTTATAAATACTCAAATAAACCTATTGGCTAAGATATCCTATAAAATAATAAAATTCTATGAATTATATTCTCTTTTAAGAGTTATATTTTTTGGTGAATTCCCAAAATTCTTTTTAAAGGTGCAATTGAGTATTGACCTTTTGTTAGTTATTTTCCCCCGTCTACATTATCGACAATGGCACGTACCATTCTTATCAAATCTCAAGTGAAAGAATGAGACATGACTAAATAAAAATTAACTCGTAAATATATATACTATTGTAGGAGGAGCAACTGTCGAAAAAAGATTTTTAGTGAATTAAGTGTAAAAATTGAATAGTAAGAGTTAAAAAAAAAGAAGATTTTTTTATATATTATATATTTTTCTTATTTAATGTATTTTAAATTTCCTTTTTATTTTTTGTTTAATGCCATATAGTCACTTTTAGACTCATTGAAAAGTTATTGTCTCTTTGCTCAAATGAAAAAAAAAAAAAAAGAAAAAGAAAAGGAAAGTTATTTTCTCTTTTCTAAAACTAACTTTACTTTTTCAAGAACATTTTTCATACTTTTTCAAAAGGTATATATATGTACACAGATTTTTGTTTTATATTGTAATAGCTCTTTGTATGCCATATTTCTTTTAAAACAAAAAAACAAAAAATAGCACTTGTCGAGTTACGGAATCTTTTTTGGCATAATTTTGGGTTGTTAATATTACATTATGAGATGCATAATTGTTTTTGCATTGAAATGTTGTATAAAAAAAAAGGCAATGATATATATACATATTATGCATATACAAATAAATAAAATTATTTCGATTAATGTGCACAAATATTAATATTTTCTTTTCTAAATGAAAGAATAAAATATAAACAAGATGTGTGACGATGGGAATTCAAGGAAGTTCATCCAAACATGCTTAAAGTAACTTCACACTTACGTTGTCAAAAACATGAAAAAAGAATCTTATTCAAAAGTTGAAAATATGAGAAAGACTCCTTAACAATTAAAGCTATATGTGAAATAGGATGTTACATTGTAATTATGGTACTTTTAGTATATAAAATTAAGATATGCAATCACGGGTGAATTTATTAGATGCCTATCACATTTATGCCTTCATGTTAAACTTTAAGGCATTTACC
Organism: Ceriops tagal; assembly: GCA_021533255.1. Classification (NCBI taxonomy): domain Eukaryota; kingdom Viridiplantae; phylum Streptophyta; class Magnoliopsida; order Malpighiales; family Rhizophoraceae; genus Ceriops; species Ceriops tagal. The sequence goes on along the minus strand of CM038611.1, from coordinate 1,306,740 downwards.
TAGCCCTTTACTTATGCATGGAAAGAAGGTTTTCAAGGAGTGATATTAGAGGCTGACTCCTTATTAGCAATATTCATCAAGAGATTTTAATTTAAATCAAAGGTTGAAACATCTAAATTGAAAAACACAAGTCTTCTTTCATGATCAACACAATCATCATCAATAATTTGATGTATAACATCTTTTAAAATATTAGTTTTACACTTTTTCTTTTTACTTTCACAATCTATATATCTTTTACATAATTTATCTTGAAAATTTATTGAATTCAAATTAAGATACATAGAAAAAACTTACAAACAAATTAATTTGTTTGTAAATTTAAACTTGAATACATCATTAATGATCCTTCTTGTCTTCCTTGAAAAGGACTAAGAGAAGTAGCAAGTAGAATTTCAAAGATTAAACAACAATAATTCCTTAATTGTACAAATATCAAAACATAAAGAAAAGTACAAACTTGTGCAAAGTGTAACTTAGCTACTATAAACATGGTAAATTCCATGAAACTAAAATCGTGGTTGCCCATTTTGGATATAAAGGACATGAGCAATCTTGGGTTAATCCACACACGTCAATTATTCCTTTCTACCTTTTGTTGGAAACCAAAAAGATAAACAATAATGATAAATGAATGAATTACACGGGTTTTTTCTTATTAAGAAGTTATCTCTTTTTGATATTATAGAACCTCACATATAAATGGGATGGATAAAATTATACAGGAAAACTAAATAACAATTTCAATAGACTAGCCCAGACACAAGGGATTACAACATAATCTAATAATTAACAATAATCTCAAAAATCTCTCTCAATTGCGTAGATATCTTTAATGCTTATCTTGACCAACAAGCTATGAAACACTCTAGCTATATATGGCTTTATCAAAATGTCCACTAATTAGTCCTCTGATATCATAAAATGAAATCAAATGATCTCCTCTTCTAATTTTTCCTTGATGAAATGTCAGTTTATTTCCATGTGCTTAGTACAATTATGTTAAACTGGATTCTAAGTAATTTCAATTGTAAACTTATTGTCATAATATAGGTTTATAGAAGTATTTTGTAAGAATTTGATTTCTTCTAATAAACTCCATATCCAAAGTAACTTGCATAGTCCTTTTGCCAAGCTTTTGAACTTGGCCTCTACACTTGGTAAGACAACCACCTTTTATTTCTTATTTCTTCAAGTAACTAGGTTACCACCAACAAATGTAAAATACCCTGAGGTAGACTGTCTATTAGTAACATTCTTGGCTCAATCTACATCTATATACCTTTAATGTTCAAACTATGGTTTTTGCACATAAAACCTTTTCTTTGGGTTGACTTTAAATGCCTCAAGATCCAATATACTCTTGATATCCATGGAGTTTGAAGCAAGTCTCTTGAGTATGCTTTGAATTTCCATAGTGAGTACATCCTCATTCATTTGCTTGTATTTTCGATTTTAAGACACCAAACCTTTTACCACCTAGCGGCTTAGGGGATGGTTGTTTCAGTTTTCCTTTGGATATCATTATAGCTCCTCAAATATGATCTCTATCTCCATTGGCTAACATCACTGGTTGCTAAAGATCTTCTTGTCTTCTCGTCAAACAATACCATATGCTTACTTTATTATGGGAAACGATTGAAGTTGAAGGACATCCTTTCTAATTTTATCAAGCTGATCATCTAGCCTATCCATAATGGTATAAACTCTACCTTTTTAGATAATATTATTATACTTCTTGATGTCCACTTCATATTTCATTGGATTTTGGATAAAAATAAATTTCCCTCCACAAGCCTTAAAGGGTATTGAATTTTTTTTCTTTTTAATAGAGTCTCCTCCTTGCTTCACCTTCATCACCTTTCTCTTAAGATCATATACTTGTGAAGTATCTATACCATCAAAGGTCATAGTTATAACATCCCATACTACCTTTGTTGTGGGAAATCAAATATAATTACCAAGTAATTTAGGATCTAAATAGTTAATCAACCATCATTTTACTATTGCATTTTCTATCCTCTATTTCTTTAATTTGGGATCTATTTCTTAGGATTGTGAAATATCCCCATTTAAATAGCCCAACTTATCTTTGCCTACGATGTATATCTCAACAACTTGGGACTATAATCCATAGTTACTACCATCTAACTTGATATGGATAGTTGCCACTCCAAGTTCATGACTCAAGGATGTTAAGTTTTAGTTTAACATCTAGGTTATTCTTGAAGAAAGGTTTACAAGGATTAAAATCTCTCTTTGTGACCTCTCTACCATAACAACAAATTCTGTCATCCTTCTTTGTTTTTTCCTTTATAGAGTTTTGAATCTTTGCTTTGATACTATGATGAACAAATGAATTATATGAATTTTTTCTTACTGAGAAGTTATCTCCTTTTTGGTATTACAAAACCTCACATATAAACGAAATGAATAAATTTATATGAGGAAACTAAATAACAATTCCTAGACACAAGGGATTACAACATAATCTCCTAATAAACAACAATCTCGAAAATCTCTCTGGATTGTAACTTATGTTAATAAATAATACCTTGTCATTGATTTGCACAAAAAAGGATTTGTGATGTACGGGGAGAAGACAAAAAAATGAAATATGAATCTTACAAACCCAACATACATCGCTATGGTGACTGCACTACTTGTCACTATCTGATATACAAAGAAATCCGTTGGGATGAAACATAAGTGTTTTTCATCTACACAATCTGGACTTATAATAGTCTTTTGGTGATTAAAAGGTTATTGAAAAGAAAAACAGTAAGGTTCATCATCTCATGCAATATTTGCGTGACAAAGCTCGACCAAATTAGGTGGATGCAACAGGTGGCCAATATAACCGCTTATGAGACCCAACTCTTGTAAGAACTAAAGGCATGAGTGGCGTTGATGAGTAAAGGAAAAAGTTGCCTTGCCTATGTGGGATGTGTAGGAAGGAAGGACACACAAAAGCTACCTGCCCATTAAAGTTATGCGTACTTCAAGTATCTTAAATAATAGTGTGGTTGGAGAAGACCCGATGTTACAATTAACTCAAATGGTCAGAGAGGATGTAATTGGTGATATCGTACATGAGGTTAGAAATTATTAATAAAATATCTCATATATTCTGTTTTCTTTTTCATTAAAATGTTATAGTTTGGCCTATGCTCATTGGATTTCAAACTCTTGATGTTTCAGTTTTCTTTATAGGAGTTGCTCTTAATAATATCTGTAGTAGGTGGATCAAGTCAAGGGTGAGATATCAATGTTTACCCAAAGTAATGTTGAATTTAAGGCATCTCTTGCCAGAGTGGTCTTTTCTATGTTTCACATTAATGCAAATTGTCAACATTATAATGTTAACCACTACAAATGTTTTGGAAATGGTTTAGATATGCTTAAGTTATTTGCCCATGCCTTGTAGTCTAGCAAACAAAATTAATAGGTCTTTTATTGATATTAAAAAATGTATATTATGTACATAAACTGTTGATCCATAATACTTATTTTATGTTTTATGTTAATTGATAAAGTTATGTTGTTCTAATCAAATTTATCTTCTTCATTTAATCATATGAGCACCTAACCATAATTTAAAGATGAAGACGCATAATATCTGGTGCATATAAGAGGCTCATAGTCTCACCTACTGCATATATATCTTAAAAGTGCCAAACAATTGCTCAATCGATTAATCGAATGGGCAGAGACATCAACCCATATCTTGTCCTAATTTACCTATGATCTTACCACTCCACAAATTTTTAGTTTTCATTATCGAGAAGTAATCATAGGCAAGCACCAATGCTGCAAAAGTAGGTAAACGGTAGATCCCTTGGGCTTATCATTGTTAATATATGACGATAAAAGTGTTAGAATATCAGTAAATAATTGCAGATGTGCATGATTTCAGTATATAACACAATACTATAATAAGTAAATAAGTAAATGCAGATTACCCTGCTCTAGTACAGAAGTAAGCTATGATTTACTAATAAAAATACAATAATATAGTAAGTAACAATGATTGCACTACTCTAGCTGATTAACTCTACAAGCTTGCTGCTGCTGATTATGATGAATGAATGCGGAACGGTGGTACAACCATTGTCATGCCATACGATTTTTCTGCAAGGAGAGTCGGGGCTTGGAGCAGTACAGGACAATTACGGAGGATAGAGAGAGAGAGACCGAGAGCGGAGTAGTAAATGAATTGTGAGTACTTCTTATTCTTTAGGCTCGGGACTTGGGGAGGACAACGGGAGCACCACACAGCAGCGAATGATGCTGACCAATGTTGGTCGCCTAGATTCATTAGTCTGGTCTGCGTGGATGACTCTAAATTGTGACTTAGTAGTTAAAAGAAAGTCGTTCGTACCATATAAAGTCTCGTTGGGTTGAATTTTTTTATTAAAAAATTTAATAAAATTTAAAATATATAATAAATTTATAATTTTAAAAGTAATTTATTCTAATTATATTCATAAAGTATATTTATTTAATAAATTTAATATGAAGACAACTTACTGTACAATGTATAATTAGTTAACTTAATTTTTAAAAAAAAAATTGACAGAACCATGCAATATAACCTTTCACTTTTGTTTTGTTTTGTTTTTTTTATTATTATTTTTTTTGGTTGAGACTGCAGGCTCTGAAAGGACTATCATTAAACCAGACTTTTGAGCGCGTGCTAACTCCATTTTCATCTCTGAGTTCAAAAGCTGCATCTTCCCCGCTCTGCTGCCCCTGTTTGTACTACATCATGGAGACAGCCAATGGCCACATCATGCAACTAGTTTAAACTTTTCAACCCTCGGATTACAAGATTGTCCTTTGTTTTTGTGGGTGAAAATAGGAATGTCCTTTTGGTGGATTTCAAGATTCCTATCATCAATTAAGCTCCTTCAACCCACCCTGGATGGGGACGACTGGACCCCATATTATATATAATATATGGGTCAAACTTTACTAACTATATATATATATATTAACATAGTCACTATTTCTTGATTTTAGGTTGGACTTTCGTGTAAACATGGTTATTGAATTCTGGCCCGCCCAAACATTATGCTGACCTAAAAAGAACCCAAATGAGGCAAAGATATATAAATCATCTTTTAAGCCCTCGTCCATTCGTGGGCCACACAAGCCAGGCCCGAAGTGTGTGTTGATTTGAATCAAACATAGCTTATAGGTTGCCACCACCAATTAATGCCCCAAGTTGTGCTCGGAACAAAAAATAAATAAATAAATTATGCCCAAGTTGCTTTAAGAATTAAAGAATGAACACAGAGAAAGAGAGAGTGATGAAAAGTCCTGATTAAACAATGTGTTGGCGACATAAATCTCCCCGGCAGTTTCCGAACACACATGGGTTTTTCGACAACATATGATACACTAGTAATATCACTCCACACGTAGGTAAAAAGAAAGAAGGAACATGTGAAACTTTATACTAGACCACCACCGGAACCAGCTACCGTTGTTCAGAAATTGAAATCATCGGACTTTGCTCTTTGAAGACTTGGCATCCCCTTCACTAGCTTACAACGAGTAGAAATCATCATCACCACCCTGATCTTTCTCTTTCGGCTTTTCGATCCTCTCAACGGTTTCCCTCATGTCCAACCTCTTCTCCACATCGCCTTCACAGCAACTCAACCCAATCTTCAAGAGGTTCAGCATTTCGCTTTCGCTGCTCTTCGTCACTCTAATCTCCTTGTCAAAGACCACTTTAGATCATTCCTCCCTGGCAATAGAATTGACCCAGTTTGCGAAATCCTGCTCCTCATTTCCCTTCCCCTGCTGCAAGGAGTTTGCTGGGAACTTGCCTGTCAAGATCTCAAGAACCAATATCCCGAGGCCCCAGACATCGGTCTTCTTGGTAATCCGCCCGTGTTGCAAGTATTCGGGGTACTTATAGGCCACCATGAGCTCATGAGCATTCTTCTATTGGTTGATCACAGGAACCAGCCCATAGTCCGTCAGGAAGGCCTCATTGGAACTCTCCCAGGAGAACGTGGGAGGATTTAAGGTGGCCATTGGCTACAATCAGGCTGGGAAGCTCTTTGTACAGACCAAGCCCCCTGGCTACCCCTTTCACGTTCTTCAATCGAGTTGGCCAATCAAGGCTTGGTTGGCCTAGAAATTGGTGGCCTGCAAAAGGACAATGGCAGCGAGGTAATAAGATCTAAGCCACGGCAACAAGAAGGAGAACAGCAACAATGATAATAACTTGTGGAATACTTTGGATGACGATAAAAGTACAATACTATATGACGATAAGCCTAAGGGGTAACAAGCAGAAATCACAATACTATATGATTAAAGTAACTCATCATCTTCAGCAGCAGCAGCAGCAAGCTTGTAGAATTAATCATAGCTAAAATAGTGTAACAAGCAGAAAGCACAATGCTATATGACGATAAAAGTGTTAGTATATACTGCCAATGTACTTGGTCTCAAAAAGGTAACAACTAAGTTAATCTGATTAAAATTCACTCACTTGCATCAAAGTGGGCGACAAATATCAATACATTAATATATACATAAAAATAATCCTCATTTGAAAAATAGTGTATTTGTTGCTCTATCCTAATTTCTTTATCACTCATTGTAAACTGATGAGGGAGGAATTAGATGAATGATCCGCTCAAGGAAAATGCAAAAGTAGGACACACCAAATTGAGGTTCTAATGACCAAACTCCAAGCCATTGTCAAATGACTTTTAGCTTCTAATTTTACGACATTTCATGTCGACTAGCATCCTTGATTCTGTTGTAGCTGACGGGAGCACCCCCTTTACCTGACTTAATGATTTTTGTGCACAATATGTGTGCATATGCATGAGAAAGATTGTGGTAACCGTAGGCCGTGAAAGTGTCAGTAGAGAATATTCTTCGTGGTCTTGGAAGGTTACCCCAACACCAGCCTTATCATCACCTTAAGTATTTGTGCTTATCTTAATCAACCCATCTAAAGGTGGCTGCCAATGTACCTCAAATGCAATTTTTCTTTGTTATTTTTTAGCTTATTCTGGATTGTGATTTCATATTATATATAGGTAAATGCCATTGTCCCTCAAATGTTTATTAGGCACACACAGGTAGGTCACGTGCTGTCTTTTTTAGTGGACACCCAAACCACCAAATCCTTTTGCGCACATTTATTGTTTGAATTGGGACTTTCCATGCTAAAAACTTGAGATTTACTTGATATGGATTGTTAATAAAAAAAAAAAGAAAAAAAATCAAATCAACTTAGATCATCATTCTACCTTCTCGTCATCCACATGATTTTTCAATTTGACCTTTACTCTTTCAATTTATCTTTAACAAGTGCAAAAGGCCCCCCACGCCGATGAGAATTCATGCACCTCGCACACCTATGTGGCTAATAGAAGAATGATTGGATTAACATAGAGTCGTCCATTCAGCAATCACATTAGAAGAAAAATATCAACTAGCACAAGATTGACTTGTTCGCAGAGGATAACATCATTTTTGTTGCAATATATCTATCTATCTATCTATCTATATAAATATATATTCCACTTTTGACATCATATTGTTGTCCTTCTTATAAAAAGCCTATTCACCTCTGAGCAAATACAATGGAACTTAAGCATTCTTCTCCCCTTACATCCTTTAGTCTTAGGTATCCGTTGAATTTGATTTGGTGTAGTTTATTGACAATGCTAAACAATTTTATGAATAGATTTAAATCAAAAACTTTAATTTGAAACATCTTTAGGTTTGCCTTGTAAATTCTATTGTTCTTTTACTATTAGATTTGTGTAGACTTTTAATAGTTTAAATAATTGCTTTATCCAAGTTGAAGGGTTTAAAAGGTTTATACATGTGCCTAAATACTTGAGAGAGATACTACTAGTGAAACTCATCTAAGCTAAATATAGGGCAAAAATGATCTATTGAAAGGTACTTACTCAAAATTTTAAGGAAAAAGGTTAGAATTGCATCAACAAAACATAATATTTGCGTGTGCCTGTATGTGTGTATACATTTCAAAAATTTAAACTAAAACCATAAATCTTGGTTATCATTGGATGTAAATGATTGTGGCACTGATATTGGTATAAGCACATTAAAGAGATTTTGTATTTATTTATATGTGTGTGTGTGTTTGCATAGAGAGATAGAGCAAAAGGAAGTACCAATGACTGAGAGATTATAATCAAGTGAGGCAAAGAGGATGCTATTGGCCTCAAAGACCTTTTCCCTGAAAGCTTCATCGTGTGGTGGGAAATGACCATCCACTTCAAGGTCAGTATTTAGCATTGGCAAATGCAGAATGTCTAGGCATTCAATTTACATACACTGAGCAGAATGTCTAGGTATTCAATTTAGATACCCTAAAGAACTGAGTCCTGGCTTGGCTCAATTGCTACAAAAGAAGAAAAGAACACCAACCCACATCCATATATCAAAAACCCAAATTACAAGTCATAATAGCACAAATTTCAAATTTACAATACAGTAAAGACAGATGTATTACTTGTTAATAGCAACTGTAACAATATAGTAACTAACTACAACTAGAACTTAAAGGTGCAATCTAAGAGAGATGTACTACTTGTTAATTCCAGAAAGCGTGCAGCTCAATAATAATTCACTCCTCCAGAGGTGTAATTAGATCTTCTTTAAGGCCAGGCAGCAGAGGCTTAAGGTAATTTACCCAGCTCAGCCTGTAGCTCTTGTCACTTCTGTTTAAGCCTGGCAGTAACAAACCAGTAACACAAATTCTTAAATCAATGACAGAGAAAAAGAAAATACAAAATCATTCTTTTTAGATGGTTTATGCTGATAATAAATGCCTTACCAGCGCACGTGGCACAGAACTCCACCTACCTTCTCGATACAATCTCACATGTTCACTAAGCAACTTATCCTCTTCAAGAGTACAAGGACCATGCCTCCACCCTTGCTCAGAAACCCCACAACTGATCATGGCTACAGTTGTTATTCCACTTTCACTACTTTCCAAAATAAGATAGCAACAACATTCATGCCTTTAACCCCTGTGCCTGCAACAAAATCCAGTAGAGTATAAATAGTGCCTGCAGTAATTTGATAGCCAAATTTGCCAAAAGACCTGCAAAATATTCATGAAAACCGAAATTAAAAGTTCATCAATATTCGCCAAAAACAAGTGTAGGCCTCACTACTAAAAAATATTGTAGATTGAAAAAGACAACTACAAACCTACTCAAAGTGCAAAGGGTTGCTGTAAATATAGTAAATCCCATGAAACTGAAATTATGGCTCTCCGATTTGGATATTAGGGATGTGAGCAATGTTAGGCTGGTCCTTAGACATCGGTTACTCTTTTCTGGCTTCTGGTGGAAAAAAGAGGACTCACCGTTTTGGGAGCAATTTCTTTTCACTGCACGAAAGATCAAAAAATCACCTCAGCATTGATTTATACATAAAATGATTTGTTCCATACTGAGGAAATGAAAAATCGAAATATCCCAAGCTGTGAATCTCACAAATCCAACCCACTCTCAGGTACATGAGAAACTCCAGTGGGATGAAATACATATGAGTGTTTTGCAAGATGGTGATGATGCTAGTTTTGATGATACAATTTGGTAAGGAAAGATGAAATGTCAATTGAAGATGCCTACAATGATTTTTTGACAAAAGAAAAAAAGAAGAAGAAATCTGTTAATCCAGAAAAACAGCACCACAGGCTCTCTTTTTAATAGAAACAAAATGGATGGAGATGGAGATAAAAAGAAGAGAGCAGTAGGAGGAGGAACCTGCCGAAATTGGAAAGGAAACGTTGAGGGATTCCTCTGATCAAATCAAAGTTTATAGCGGCCATCCCGCTGGACGGGTCTCCAATCGACTGTAATGCTAGGGATGTGGGCAATCTTGGGCCAATCCTCGCCCATGTTGTTCTTGCATCTCTCTGACAGTTGGGAACAATCGCTAATATCTAAAGATTTTAATGAGGTGAGGTTGGGCATCCACTCCGGCAAGGACGCCAAATTAGGGCAACTCGATATCGTGAGGCTCTTCAGGTCAATTGAATGCAGAAGAAGCCTCCTTGGCAGATGCACCAACTTTGGGATACGAGAAATGCGAAGAGAGATGAGGCTTCTAAGGCCTTGCCCTTGAGATAGAATAGCATCGTCGTTGTTGCTGTTGCTGTCATCATCATAATTGGACAGATCTAGATTTTCGCAATGCACAATCGAGAGGCTCTTGAGGGAAGTGAGAAATAGCATTTTCGCATGAGGTAGAGAAGTTAATGTCTGGCATCTCGCAATCTCTAAATACTTCAGAGAAGTGAGGGTTTGCAGCAACTCCACCGGCAGAAAATCTTCTGGCAGTTGCTCAATTTCATCAATCTCCAGACCTTTCAAAGAGGAAGAGAGATTAGATGGACGAGAAGAAGACGACGGTTCATGTGCTGGAGAAATCGTCTCCTTGAGCATTTGCTCCAATGACTTGAAGCTGGTTGAATATATTTCCAGTCTTTTCAAGGATGGGGATGACGGTAGCATTGAAGTCAGGTTTGGGCATGAATGAATCCACAGATAAGAAAGACGCTGAAATTGGGGAAGCAAAGATGATGGTGACGATGGTCGCCATCCCTTCAGATTGGGACAGCAGATGAGTTTCAGTGACTCAAGGGAAGGGAAGAAGGAGACCATGCTATTGTTGTTGCTGCTGCTGCTACAGATATCTGGTCCTCCTCCTCCAACCGCAGAATAAATACTCATATCTATGTATTCCAGATCATTTAATCCCCAGATTGTTAGTTCTTTTAGCGAAGGGAGATGATCCAATACCGGCAGACTTCGGCATTTCGGGTAGTAATACAACCCAAGCCAAACCAGATTCGTCAGGGAAGAAAGCCAGTTGGCAAAATTTATTCCTCCGTAATTCCTCACTACTAAGAGTTTCAAATTTGGGTGTGGCCGCAGATTTCCCAATGACATGTCATCTTCATTAAAATCAATATCATCGTCACCATCCAATGGCAGCCAATGTAATACCAACTCTTGGAGACGCGGCTTCTCACTCAAATTGGCGGCTGCACAAGTTTCGGCTACACCAGTGGTAGTGGTAGTGGGAGTAGTAGTATTACCCTTCTGATTGCCTTTTCCATTCCCATGATGCGGCAAATTCTCAATACTGAGCTTTCCTCCCAACTTGATCAAGTCATGTAATTCACCCAGTCCTCCACTCTTCCGTTTCGAGTTTTCACTTGTAGGCAGTATGAATCTCGTTAATCTCTCCAGCGAAGTCAACTGTCCAATCCCACGTGGCATATGAGTCAAACCTTTGCATCCTCCAATGTCGAGTTTCTTGAGATTGACCAGCTTTTTGATATCCTTGGGTAGTTGTCTAAGCCCTTCACATCCTTCTAGTTTGAGCACTTGCAAGTTTTGTAATCTGGTAATTGAACGTGGCAGCAATTTGATCTTCCCGTTCCAAGACAAATCAAGATACCTCAACTGCTTCAATTTACGGATGGAATTGGGCACTGTCTCAGTAGCCGATGCTTGTAGATCCAACTGCCGTAAACGCCGCAAATTACAAAAAATTGCATGGCATTGCCCTTCGCCTATTTTATTGCCCTGATGTCCGCCTGGTGCCAAAAATGTCCGCAGACCTTTTGCTTCAAGCACAGATCCTGGAACTTGCCAATTGTTATTGTTTATGTCAAATGAGATATGCCGAGTTTTATCATCAACTTCTCTTGGGTTTGAAATTGACATATAGACACTTTCATCTCCAGCTACTAAGGAAGCAAGATCATGCATTAAGTCGTGCATTTTGCATCTCCATATGTTCCCGAACTCATTTTCAACCACTTCTTGGAAGAAAGACTTCCGTAGGAGATCCATGAAATACTCTTGACCAATGTCTTCAAGACATCTACTTTGGTCTAATGACCTAATATAGCCTTGTGCCATCTAAAGATCTACCAATTTGTTTACGTAGATATCTTGGTCTTTTAGAAATAACCTACAATAACTAAAACAGAGTTTCAAATGTGGAGGAAGATTATCGTAACTCAACTTAAGAGTTGTCATAATACTGGTTCCTTCTTGATCCATCATCACCGGCTCCTTACTTTTGAATGATTCCCATTCAGAAAAACTTGTTTTGAAACGCATGAGAAGCCCAATTACCCTTATAGCCAAGGGAACTCCCTTACACTTTATAACAATTTCCTTACCAATTGCTTTATGCTTTGGTGTTGGTGGTGCGTACCCTTGATCAAATGCCATTTGAGCAAATAAGGACCATGATTTCTCGTCAGATAAACCATTCAATTTATGTATTGCTTGACTTGTAATGGTTGCAACCCTTTCAGAACATGTGGTTATTAATATTCGACTTACTCTTAAACTACTATCTAACAAATCTATTAATGAACACCATAATTGGATATCTTCATTCCAAATATCATCTAATACCAAAAAATATTTTTTTTCATTAATTTCTTTATAAATTTTTTTTTTTAATGTCTCCATGTCCGACTCCATTCCCATCTCATTTCTACTTCCAGTAACAGATTCTAAAATTTTTTCCATTATCAATCTTACACTAAAATCATCAGAAACGCAAATCCACATCCTTAAATCAAAGTGCTTCTTCACATTATCATCCTCGTATGCGCGCTTAGCCAACGTGGTCTTTCCCAGTCCTCCAATTCCAACCATCGAAATAACAGTCACGTTAGTCTCGTGGTAGTTCTCAGACAAAAGAAGTTCTCTAATCTTTTTCTCATCATCTTCTCTGCCAACCACAACTTTAGGGGGAGAGGCGTGTGTCTCTCTTTTTCCAGCCATTACCAGCATTGACTTGTCAACGGGAAGTTCCAGGAATTTAAACCGCTCTCCGACACGCATAACATCATCTAGTCTCTCCCGATTTGCCCTGATTTTGTGACCCATCTTAAGGCCATATGCAAGCTGGTTTGAACTTGAAAAGAAAAGGCGTACCTCATTTCTCAATTTGTTCCCCTTTCGCCGCAGAACTTCTGTGGAAAAGTCATCCAGCAAGTCCTCTGCATCGTACACGACTTTTTTCAGCTCACCGAGCCAATCTTTGACTGGATCATCACCTCGTGCTTGCCGGTGTTCTGCATCACGAAGCACGGCTTTGACACCGAGAACTGTAAGGCCCATCGATTCAATCTCATCTTTGACACCCCACCACAGGCCAATCTCTTGAAGAGCAGAGGAGCCTAATTTTTCAACAATTCTCTCTACAACACCAAACAGTAATCCTTCTGCCATGTCCCTATTGGGTGCAAGTTGAAAAGCAAGGAACTTTAGTTGTGTTTGAAGTGACAATAGTAGACAATCTCAAGAGGCTTAGGTGCAGTAAGATGTATACTGAGAATTTTTGGGACCAGGAATGATGAAGATATGCACTAGTCAACCGCTTGGAAGAGAAAAATTAATCAAACGGGAAGCTTCGCGGAACAAGCATGTGGCCCACCTCCACCCCACCCCACGAAGAACAATTAACAAATAAGAAATACTTGCTGTATCTAAAGAAAAAAAAAACAAAAAAGAAATACTTGAAGAAAGTGAGCAGGAAAACAATATAAAATAGGTGTGAAAGTGAAGCACATGGGCGGTGGCAAAATCAATCAAGTCCATCCAAACCGGCCATCGCCCCTACCTGACTTGGTTGTCGGGTTCTCCGCTCTCCCCCCTCCTTAACCGAGAGTAACAAAATGTTAGTAATTTAAATAAATAATTTAAGTGAGTAATAACACCAACAATAACATCATTTGACATGACGGTATTAATAAAATATTTAAAATATTTTATTTTTACAAGTAAAAAGTAAAATTTTTTATTAAAAAAAAGATAATAAAATTATTTTGAGTATAAAAGTAAGTTTATGTGACTCTTATTTATTTTTATTTTTTAGTAGAGAGATGAAAGTTTTATAGTAAATACTTATTTAATTACAAATTTGATCAGGATTTGAATAAATTTTTTTTAAGAAAAAATATTTTAATACATTGTAAAATTCAAATTTGACATATTATTAGTACCATTATTATTAAGGCAATAGATGACATTATTAAGTAAATCCAGATCATATGATAATTACTATGTTTTATGTTATTTTTTAAAAAATGATGTTACCACTTAATAAATATTAAGGGAAAATTTAATTCAACTCTCTTTTAAGAGAGTAAAGTAAATTATCTTTTTTAAGTTACTTAATACCTAAAAAGTAAGATTACCTAAAGTAAAAGATGTCACATTTAAATAAAAAATATATAATTTAAATAATTTTGTAAATGACTTTTTATTAAGTAATTATAAGTTTTAATGTTATTCAAATTTTAAAAGTTTTTACATAAATTTCTATATTTAAGTAAAAAGTTACTTAAAATTTAATAATAAATAAAAATGTCATATTTGAATTATAAAACACCCAACTTAAGTAGCAAGTCAAATGAATCATATTATTATTTAAATTTTGAGTCTTTTTTATATAATTTACACAATTTAAGTAACAAGTTACTCAAAATTAAAAAATAAAAGTAAAAATAAGTTAAATTTGAATAAAAAAAATTTCTATATAAGTGATTACTTAAATGGGTTATAATATTATTCAAAATTAATGTCTTTTTACATAATTTTCATAATTTAAGTAAAAACTTATTCAAAATTCAAGAATAAATAACAAAGTTCATATTTGAAGGTCCTAACTTGAGTAATTAGTCAAATAAATCATGTTGTTATTTGAATTTTAAATCATTTTTATGTGATTTATGTAATTTAAGTAATAAGTTACTTAAAATTTAAGAAAAAGTAAAAATAAGTTAGATTTTAATAAAAAACTTTATTTAAGTGGCTACTTAAATAAGTTATAGTATTATTCAAAATTATAGTCCTTTTATGTAATTTTTATAATTTAAGTAAAAAGTTACTTAAAATTCAAGAATAAATAAAAAAAGTGTCATATTTGCATAATAAAAAAAAAGTCTGAGTTGAATAACTACTCAAATAAATTATATTTGTTATTTGAATTTAGAGTTTTTTTTTTCATAATATATATAATTTAAGTAATAAGTTATTCAAAAAAGTTATATTTAAATAAAAATAACTAATTTAAATAATTATTTAAAATATGTGTGAATAAATTTAATATTCTAAAGTAAGAGAATAATTAACAATTACATTAATCTTATTTTAAGAATTAGGTCTAATATTTGAAGCTTATGTAACATTGTTTGTAAACCCACGTTGGTACTTAGATAAAGAAAATTTATTACTTCGTACCTTTAATTTAGTAATTTTAACTATAAGTTTTTTAACTCTCATTTTTATTATCTTTATCATTGTTGAATTTAATTTTTAATTTTTAATTAGGACAAGATGTAATTTTAAATCCTAAAAGTATAAAGGTTTCATGTTATTATTGCGAACATAAATTAATGAACTTTAAACTAAAATTATATATATATATATTATTGTTTTAGAGTTAAAGATACTAGGAAGCAAACTTTGCCCATTAGATGAATTCAATGTAATCATTGCTTTATGAATATACATGTAAACTATAATTAGCATTTTGATTAAGTAATTAATTTAAATGATTAAAATTAAAATAAAGTAGAAAATATTATACAATACAAAATTTTTTATGCAAGATAGGGATACCTTAATAAAAAATATTATGTAATTATTATTGATTACATGTTTATAGTCATTTGTTACATTTTTACAATTAAAAATAAAAATTACAAATATATGTTAAGGAATTCACCTCTCTTTAATGAGATCCAAACAATTCATTATCTTTATGCACTGAACCTCCAATGTGAAAAGCAGAGGGAAAAAAAAATAAAGAGAACCTACATGGCTGAGATCATGGTCAATGCATAGGTTAAGTTGAGTAGTAACTTTATGTCAAATTGTTATAGAAAGTACAATTATTAGTGCTAAATAAAATTAGCAACAAAATATTTAGTTATTTAAATAGAAAGGAATAATGAGTTAAGTGAACATAATTTATTGAAAAATAATAAAAATAAGATAAACCATAAACTTTGAATATCTCATCAAAGCATCTTATTAGTAATTGTTAAGTTATTATTTTTTTTCTTTTTTTTATTTTTGCTCAATAAATCTAACACATCACTATTAATAACTAATATACATTTACAATTTAATTTACTATTTAAGACAATTAAATCCACCCATTGTCATATATACATAAAAAAAAACAAATAATTTAAGTGAGTAATATCAACAACAACAATAACAACTGGCCTAATGATATCAGTATAGTATTTAAAATACTTTGTTTTTACTTTGTAAAGACAAGGATGCAAAAAAAAAAAGAAAAATATTAGAAGAATATAATCTTAGTTGGACAAGAGTTAGATTTACCTTAATGATAATCAACAATCCCAAGACAGGTCAGAAAATATTTCAATTAATTAGCTAACAACTTAGACTTAAAGGTACATCTTTTACTTAAAGACACTTGATAAACGATTAGATGAAAGATTATGAGAAAAAAAATGTAGAAGTAATATTCGAGCATCTCTTTACTCAAAATTTTACAAATATATATGATCAAGAGGATAATAAAATATAAATATTATGTCATTATATATTATTAACAAATAAATATATAACCCAAAACATATAGAAACAAATTTTATAAACACAATTTTAGTTATCTCATTATACATAATCAATCAACAATACCACACATCATAATAATATATATATATATATATATATAATACTAATTTGTTGAGTCTTCTTATTGATTTTAGTGTTTTTATTTATTAATTATGTATAATAAGCCTACCAAAAAAAATAATGTCTAACTAGTAGATCCCAAAATAGAAAGTCAAAATTAACATTGATCAAATAGGTAATACGGGGATATCCCAAGTATTATTCCTACCTTCAACAAAGCTTTTGGGAATATTTAGGATTTCATATTGCAGTAATTTTTGGGTGTAAAATAATTTTTTTTTAAATTTAGGGACAACAATTGTTTAAATGATTTCTTGTGAATTAATTGTTTAAATGAGTTTTAATATTATTTAAATTTATTTTTTTACATATTTTTTATAATTTAAATAAAAATTACTCAAAATTTTCAAATAAATAAAAAAGCCATATTTGAATAAAAATACACTCAACTTGATTAACTACTCAAATAAATTATAGTAGTATTTAAATTTTAATTTTTATATATAATTTACATGGTTTAAATAACAAGTTACTCAATTTTAAAAAATAAAAAATATGTTAGATTTGAATGGAAAAATTTTATTTAAGTAATTACTTAAATATATCCTAATATTATTTTACTTTAAAGTCTTTTTACATAATTTATGTAATTTAAAGTTAGTCACAATTTAAGAATAAATAAAAAATCATATTTAAATAAAAAAAATTCAATTTAAGTAACTATATTACCATGTTATATTGTTATTTAAATTTAAATATTTTACATAATTCATGTAATTTAAATAAAAAATTTCTCAAAAATGTCATATTTGAATTTTTAAAAAATTAATTTAATAATTATTTAAAATATATATGAGTAAATTTAACTCCCTAAAACAAAAATATAATTAGCAAATATCAAATATTAAATTGGTCGATTTATCAATTTTTATACTATTTAGATCGAATTATAAGAAAAAATTAATTTAAATTATGAATTAGTTCAGTTTTACTGGTTTGACCAATTGATTACTAGTTGATCAGTTTAATTCTTTTAACATTGTACGGTAATTGTCATAATTTTTTGATTTTATACATTTGGATGGATGCAAATGCCTAAATGTTTGGGATATTATTGTTCTTTCTTCATTTATCCCCCCAAGAGATTGATGATTTTATTTTTCTTGTGAAGGAAAGCCATTGAATGATTTTATTTCCTTCTTCATAACACACCTTCTTCATTTTTATGTGATTTACATAATTTAAGTAATAAGTTACTTAAAATTTAAGAAAAAGTAAAAATAAGTTAGATTTTAATAAAAAAAATTTATTTAAGTGATTGCTTAAATAAGTTACAGTATTATTCAAAATTAAAGTCCTTTTATGTAATTTTTATAATTTAAGTAAAAAGTTACTTAAAATTCAAGAATAAATAAAAAAGTGTCATATT
This sequence comes from Ceriops tagal, assembly GCA_021533255.1. Classification (NCBI taxonomy): domain Eukaryota; kingdom Viridiplantae; phylum Streptophyta; class Magnoliopsida; order Malpighiales; family Rhizophoraceae; genus Ceriops; species Ceriops tagal. The sequence continues at coordinate 1,288,575 of CM038611.1, read as the reverse complement.
TGCATAATAAAAAAAAGTCTGATTTGAATAACTACTCAAATAAATTATATTTATTATTTGAATTTGGAGTTTTTTTACATAATTTATATAATTTAAGTAATAAGTCATTCAAAAAAGTTATATTTAAATAAAAAACTAATTTAAATAATTACTTAAAATATGTGTGAATAAATTTGATGTTCTAAAGTGAGAGTATAATTAACAATTACATTAATCTTATTTTAAGAATTAGGTCTAATGTCCCAAGCCTATGTGACATTATTTGTAAACCCACGTTGGTACTTGGATAAAGAAAATTTATTGCTTCGTACCTTTAATTTATTAATTTTAATTATAAGTTTTTTTTAACTCTCATTTTTATTATTTTTATCATTGTTGAATTTAATTTTTAATTTTTAATTAGGACAAGATGTAATTTTAAATCCTAAAAGTATAAAGGTTTCATGTTATTATTGCAAACATAAATTAGTGAACTTCAAACTAAAACTATATATATATATATATATTTCATTGTTTTAAAGTTAAAGATACTAGGAAGCAAACTTTGCCCATTAAATGAATTCAATGTAATCATTGCTTTATGAATATACATGTAAACTATAATTAGCATTTTGATTAAGTAATTGATTTAAATGATTAAAATTAAAATAAATAAAAAAAATTATATAATACAAAATTTTTTTATGCAATATATACCTTAATAAAAAAAATATTATGTTGTATTATAATAATTATTATTGATTACATGTTTATAGTTATATGTTACATTTTTACAATTAAAGATAAAAATTACAAATATATGTTAAGGAATTCACCTCTCATTAATAAGATCCAAACAATTCATTATCTTTGTTCACTAAACCTCCAATGTGAAAAGCGAAAGGAAAAAAAATAGAGAGAACCTACATGGTTGAAATCATGGTTGTTGCATAGGTTAAGTCAAGTAGTAACTTTATGTCAAATTATTGTAGAAAGTACAATTATTAGTGTTAAATAAAATTAGCAACAACAAAATGTTTAGTTATTTAAATAGAAAGGAGTAATGAGTTGAGCAAATATAATTATCGAAAAATAATAAAAATAGGATAAATCATAAACTAGCAGTATCTCATCAAAGCATTTTATTAGTAATTGTTAAGTTATTATTATTCGCTCAATAAATCTAACACATCACTGTTAATAACGAATATACATTTACAATTTAATTTACTATTTAAGACAATTAAATCCACCTAATGTCATATATACATAAAAAAACCAAATAATTTAAGTGAATAATATCAACAACAACAATGACGACTAGCCTAATGATATCAGTATAGTATTTGAAATACTTTGTTTTTATTTTGTAAAGATAAGGATGCAAAAAGAAAACAAAAAACAAAAAATTATTAGAAGAATATAATCTTAATTAAACAAAAGTTGGATTTATCATAATGACAATCAACAATTACGAGATAGGTCTAAAAATATTTCGATTAATTAGCTAACAACTTAGACTTAAAGGTACATCTTTGACTCAAAGACACTTGATAAATGATTAGATGAAAGATTATGAGGAAAAAAAAATGCAGAAGTAATATTTAAGCATTTCTTTACTCAAAATTTTACAAATATATAGGATCAAGAGGACAATAAGATATAAACATTATGTCATTATATATTATTAACAAACAAATATATAACCTAAAACATATAGGAACAAACTTTATAAACACAATTTTAGTTATCTCATTATACATAATCAATCAACAATACCACATATCATAATAATATATATATATATATATAATACTAATTTGTCGAGTCTTCTTCTTGATTTTAGTGTTTTTATTTATTAATTATGTATAATGAGTCTACCAAAAAAAATAATGTCTAATTAGTAGATCCCAAAATGAAAAGTCAAAATTAATATTCATCAAATAGGTAATATAGGATATCTTAAGTATTATTCCTACCTTCAACAAAGCTTTTGGGAATACTTAGGATTCCATATTGCAGTAATTTTTGGGTGTAAAATAACTTTTTTTTTGAGTTTAGGGACAACTACAAAACCTTACATATAAATAGGATGGATAAAGCTATATAAGGAAACTAATTAACAATTCCAACAAACTAGCCTAGACATAAGGGCTTACAACATAATCTTTTGACTACCAATAATCTTGAAAACCTTTAAGGATTACAGCTTACGCCAACACCCTCCCTTAGGCTAGTGCGTAGATATCTCTAATGCCCAACATGACTAATGTGCTGTAAAACACTCTACCTATAACTACCTTTGTCAAAATGTTTGCTAATTGGTCATTTGATTTTGCAAAATGAAGTTGAATGATCTCCTTTTCTAACTTTACTTAGATAAAATGCTAATTTATTTCCATGTGCTTAGTGTAATCATGTTAAACTAGATTTTGAGTAATCTCAATTGTAGACTTATTGTCACAATACACGTTCATAGAAGTATTTTGTAAAAAATTAATTTCTTCTAATAAACTATGTTGAGTCCATCTTTGATGGCTAATGTTGGATTTGTTGTCAATATCATCGCACATGGTTGTATGTGTTGATTTAATGTTATGAATGCTGTTGAAATGTAGAGAGGTCATTGGGCAAAATTGATGATGACAAGTCAACCCTGAAATTGATGAGTCAATGTTGACTATGATTCTAAATTTTAAGGGTTAAGATTGACCGTTGACCTTTGATTATTGACCCTAAATTTTAGGACTCAAATTTTGTCGTTGATTGTAAGGTAACCTTTGGGAATCAACAATGACCGTTGATGATCGTGTAACCTTAATCTCAAGACTCTATAAATAACCCCATACCCTTTAGAAGACATGTGTGGGCTATAAAAAAATTAAGAGAATAGTAAGGGTTGCAAAAAGAGAACGACAACAAGGGTTACAAAGAGGTGAATGGCAAAAAAGAGGTAGCCACCAAGGGAGGTGTAACCGGCTAAGGTAAGTGCAGTGGTTAGCCAAGAGAGTTGTAGCTATGGAAAGTGCAGCAGCTGACCAAGGGAGTTGCAGCAATAGCCAACTAAGGAGGAGGTGACAACAACCACGAAAAAAGGAGGTAGCTACACCAACCAAAAGAGGAGTTGCAGCAACCAACAACCACACCAAAGGAAGAAAAAGAAGGCAAGTTAACCAAAGGGAGAACAAGGTGTAGTAGTTGGCAGCCACATTAAACCAAAAGAAAGGGCTTGTAGCAGCCACACCAAAGAAAGAAGAAGGCAACAGCCAGCCAAAGCAAAGTAAAAGAAGAAGGTGTGCAGCAATTACCCCAAGAAGGGAGAGACGTGTAGTAGCTAGCCACACATAGAGAGGTGTAGCAGCAGGTTCTAGCAGCAAGGGAGACGCACCAGCAGCATCAGCAGGAGTTCCCTACACCATTAGGTGTTCCCTGCACCAACAACTTGTGTATGTGCAACAAGAATAGCTGAACGTGTGGACTTTAATAGCAATCCGTGTAGGTAGTAAAAATAGCACGTACAGATAGTAGTAGCAGCACGTGTAAGTAGTGAAAGCAACATGTGTGGATAGCAGTAGCAATGAGTGCATGCAGTGATAACAGCTCGTGCACATGTGAACAACAATAATAGTGCATGTAGGTAGCGATAGCAGCATGTACGGACAACAGTAACAACATGTGTAGGCAGCAATAGTAGTAGGTCCGGCAGCTTGTAACAACCAAGGAGAACATGTGTCTCAACAATAAGACTGACAGCTTATAATAGTAGAAGGAGAAAACTCAGCTTGGCAGCAAGTCTAATAGCTTGTAGTAGCAAAGGAGAAAATGTGCCTGATAGTAAGTCTGACAATTTGCAACAGTAGAGGAAGAAACGTACCTGGCAGTAAGTCTAATATCTTGTAGTAGTAAAGGAGAGAACGTGTCTTAATAGCAAACCTGATAGCTTGTAGTATCAAAGGAAAAGACATGCCCGATAGTAAGTTCAATAGCTTGTAGTAGTAGAGAAGAAAACATGCTTAGTAGCAGGTCAAGCAGTTTATAGTAGCAGAGGAGGCAACCTGCCAAGTTAATAGGTAAGGAAACCTGTCAAGGCAGTAAGGGAGGCAACACCAACAACAAAGAAGAGATCTTGCCGAGGCAGTAGGAGCAAAGATAACCTATAGTGCTGATAGCCTGTAAAGAAGAGACCGACAAAGCCTGAGTAAAGATTGGCAGTGAGGAAGAAGAAGATCCATTTTCTACAACAACAGCTTGTGGATATTAAGTGATCTTTCTTTAGGAAAGTTTTTATTATAAACCTTTTGATAAACTGGTTGAAAAAGGGTGGGATACCCTTTAAGTGATCAGGAGATCAACTCAGTAATCAGGAGATCATTGTAAGTGGTTAAGGAGTGATCTTTCCATAACCAAATTGTATTCTTTGATAACAAGAGTGGATTGTATGATTTAAGAGTGATCCTATCACACCATGGACGTAACTTACATGTTGTGGGTAAACCACGTAAAAATTGCCATGTGTGCTTAGGTGCTTGTGTTTATTTAATATCTATATAATTGCTCTCGCATAAAGGAGAAAGATAAAAATTGGATCATTGACTCTAACAAGTCATAGAGGTTAATCTAGATAGATTTGTAAGAAGTGAATATCTCACACTAATTCATCCCCCTCTTAGTGTGAAACCTAAAAAGGTCCTCATCAAGTGGTATCAAAGCTAGTTCCTCTATTGATCCAATTTTCTTACTTTGATTTAAAATTGTTTGTTATTGTGTGAATTTTTATCTTTACTATTGATTGAGATTATGGATAGTATGAACAGTGTTAACAGTAAGGACATCCTTATTTTTTATGGACAAAATTATTAGTTATTAAAGAATAGAATGCTCCCATATTTGTTGTCCCTTAGTTTTGATGTGTTTGAGTCTGTTGTTAGTGGCTTCATCCCTATTGTTGAAGGTGATGTTATGATGCCAGTTGATAAGAAGAATTTGGAGTGGATGGAAAGGTGAGAAATGCCTTATATGCCTTTTTATCAGACAAAGAATTCACCAAAGTAATAGGGTGCAACACAACCAAGTAAATTTGGGACAAATTGAAGAACATTTATAAAGGAGATAGAGTTATGAAGGAAGTTAAGCTACAGATCTAGAGAAGCAGATTTGAAGATATAAAGATGCAAAATGATGAGTTTGTGGATGTGTTTTTCACGAGAGTCAACGAAATTGTATGCTTCATTAGAGGCTATGGAAAGGAAATCAACGATGCCATTGTGGTAAGGAAAATACTTAGAACCTTGCCAGAAGCTTACAACGCCAAAGTCTCTTCCATAAAAGATAGAGATTTTGATAGGCTACCCTTAGATGACTTGCATAGCATATTGGTAGTTTATGAAATAAGAATAGTCCCAATCAAGAAAGAAAAGAAGTTTAAGGTGGAAAAGGAGCTGACCTTCTGGGTGATGAAGAAATTAAAGATTAAAGACCGAGAAGAAGAATCTAATAGCAACTTTAGAGAAGAAGATGGTGATATTGAATTGGATGAAGTCATAACATATATCACCAAAAATATGAGAAAAGAAAAAAGGAAGTTCAAGGAAAAGCTACCCTTGAAGTGCTTTAACTATGGAGATATAAGGTACTTTGTTGTGGATTACCTAATGAGAATAAAAACTTATAGTGATGATGATGATGAACTTGTCCCAATGAGGAGGGTAAAGCAATCCAACTATTTTAAAGCTGGAAATTCAAGTGCCAAAAGGAAAAAGAAATTCTTCAAATCTAAAAGAAGGAATTTTTTGAGCAAGTTAGATGAAGAAGATTCTAAAGAAGAAAGTGATGATGGTTCTAATGATGAGGCTACAAAGGATGTGCTAGTCGCTTGAGTAGATGATGATTAAGAATCTTTAAGTGATGAGGAATTAATAGAAGAGGAAAAGGATGAGTTGGTACAACAATTTAAGAATGAATTGAGAGCTTGTTTGCACAAAAACAGCAAGTTGGAAAAAGAGGTAAAACATCTTAAGAAGTTGTATGAAAATTCTGCTATTGATGAATCTAATCTTTAGGTGAAAAAAAAGGGAGTTTAAAGCAAAAGAAGAGGAGTACTTAAAAAAGATTGAGGAGTTGATTGTACTTGAGGTAGAAAAAGGCAAGATACATGAAGATCTTGGCGCTAAAGTGATTGTACAAGAGCAAGAGGTGCTAATTTTATAAGCCAAGCTCCATAAGGTTGAGTCCAAGCTAAAGAAGTGTAAAGAAAGGTTTATGTAGGTCATGAAAGTGAGAAGAGAGTTGTCTTTATCAAATGCCATCAAGGAGGATGTTACCAAAATGAGTGTCTAAGCAAACATAAACCTCATTCTATGGGGAAGAAAAGTCTTGGCTATATCAAAAAGCTAAATGAGAATGTAGTAGAGAAAAAGAAAATTGTATTTGTGCTTGAAAGCAACCACAATGACATGATGGAGAAGAGAAACCAACCTAAGCCAAAATAGGTTAGGAAAGAAGTGGTAAAGACTCCCATCCAAATGAGACAAGCTATCAAAGATGAAGAGAAGGTTGTCACACTAGTTGCTAAAGAAAGGAGACATAAACTTAGTAAAACAAGAAAATCTAGATTCAAAGGATTTTGCTAGAGCTATAATAAGTATGGGCATAAGACTAACGTGCACTAGAGTGCTTGACCTATAATGAAGAGGAATATGAGCAAGAGTACAAGGAGAGATTTTATTAAGAAAGGAGATAATCTTAGGTGAAAAGAAGTCATATTCTACTAAGAAAAATTTTTGATTTATTGGGAGGGATCTGTGGAAGAGGCGAAAGGATTGGACACATTACTGAGGAATGCTTAATATTATTACCTAGTCAAAAAGTACAAAGGAGAACATGCCAAACATTGTTGCTTGATTAAAGAATGCAAAGGAGTGTGTACTCTTTGACTAGGTAAAAATACCTACACATGCTCACACATTCAACCAAAGAAAAAGAAGAGGAAAAGAAATGTTTATAATGGTGGAAGTAGCCTTAAAAGCTTCCAGGAAAGAAAAGCCATGGATCATGGATAGTGGCTGCATTTCACACATGATAGGAAACTTCAAGAAGTTGAAGGGAGTAGCAAAATATGATGAAGGGTTAGTTAGATTTGACAATGATGGTGCCTTAAAGATTAAAGGTATCAGTGCTGCTAAAATTGGTGTAGAAAAATTGAAATCAAAGAAAGTGCTTTATGTTGAAGGGTTAAAACACAATCTCATCAATGTTTGCCAACTTTGTGATGATGGACATGAAGTTACTTTCAGCAAGAGTGACTGTATAGTATAGAGCTTAAAAGATGGTGCTGTTTTTATTAAAGGTGAAAGAACAAATGGAAACTTATACTAAGTTTTTAAAAGCAAAAACACATACTACATGAGTACCATAGATGATAACTTGTTATGACATAGAAAATTGAGACATCTTGGACAAAAGAGGTTGAACTTATGTATTTAGCCAACCCCTAGAAACTAAGGTATTCTTTAACCCCTTTCTCCTTCCTTCTTCTATTATTCTTTGATTTTGTTGTCAAAGGGGGAGATATTTTGCATAAATCCTAGGAGAGTATATATTGATAAAAAGGGGGAGTTAGCTTGATGAATAAAGGGAGAGAAATTGTCAAGTGTCATTAGGGAGAAGTAAAAAGGGGAGTTAAACCTGGTTAAGGGTGATGCATGTTTTAGGGGGAGTTATGAATGACAATGTACAAGAGGAGTTGTAAATGCTAACAGTTGTATTGTTGGATTTAATGTGTTGCCAACAAATTTAAGGGGGGAGATTGTTGAGCCCATCTTTGGATTTATTGTCAACATCATCCCATATGGTTGTATGTGTTAATTTGATGTTATGAATGTCATTGAGATATAGAGAGGTCATTAGGCAAAATTAGTGATGACATGTCAACCTTGAAGTTAATGAGTCAATGTTGACTATGATCTTAAATTTTAGGGGTTAAGATTGATTATTGACCCTAAATTTTAGGACTCAAATTTGGCCATTGATGACAAGGCAACCTTTGGGAATCAACGATGATCGTTGATGATTGTGTAACCCTAAATATGTGTAGGTTGGAGAAAAGTTAAGAAAATGGCAAGGGTTGCAAAGAGGTGAACAACAAAGAAGAGGTATCCACTAAGGGAGGTACAACTAGTTAAGGTAAGTGTAGCAGCCAATCAGGAGAGTTGCAACTAAAGAAAGAGTAGTAGCTGGCCAAGGGAGTTGCAGCAATAGTCGACTGAGGAGGAGGTGACAGTAGCCACTAAAGAAAGAGGTAGCCATATCGACCAAAGGAGGAGTTGTAGTAATCGACAACCACACCAAAGGAAGAAAAAGAATGCAGCCCAACCAAATAGAGAACAAGGTGTAACAACTAGCAGCCATACCAAACCAGGGGAGAAGGCTTGCAATAGCCATACCAAACCAAAGGAGAGGGTGTGTAACAGCCACACTAAAGAAAGAAAAAGACAACAGTTGGCTAAAGCAAAGGAAAAGAAGAAGGTGTGTAACAGCCACTCCAAGGAAAGAGAGACGTATAGCAACTGACCATACAAAAAGAGGTACAACAACAAGTTCCAACAGCAAGGGAGGCAAATCAGCAGCACCAACAGAAGTTCCATGTATTAGCAGCATCAGCAATGTTCCCTATACCAATAGCTTGTGCACATATGGACAACAATAGTAGAACGTGTAAGTAGCGATAGCAGCAAGTGCAAACAGAAGTAGTAGCACGTACAAGTAGCAAAAATAACACGTTTGGACAGTAATAGCAGTGAATGCAGGCAGCAAAAGTAGTATGTACAGATAGCAATAGTGTGAATGCAGGCAGAGATAGTAGCTTGTGCACGTATGGATAGCAATAATAGCATGTATAGGTAGTGATGGTAGCAATAGTGTGTGCAAGTAGCAATAGTAGTAGGTCCAGCAGCTTGTAATAGCTAAGGAGAAAACATGTCAATAGTAGGATCGGTAGGTTGCAACAATAAGAGGAGAAAACTTGGCCCAATTGTAGGTCAACAACCTGTAGAGTAGAGGATAAAATGTGCTCGGTAGTAGGTTTAGTAGCTTGTAGCAACAAAAGAGGAAATGTACTTGGTAGTAAGTCCAATAGCTTGTAGCAGTAGAGGAGAAAACATGTCTTAATAGCAAGTCTGACAACTTGTAATAGCAGAGGAAAAGATATGCTTGATAGAAGGTCTAGTAGCTTGCAGTAGCAAAGGAGAAAACATGCCTAGTAGTAGGTCAAGTAATTTATAGCAACAAAGGAGGCAACCTGCCAAGGCAGCAGGTGAAGCAACATCAACAGTAGGAGCAGAGTGGAAAGACCGGTAAAGCATGAGCAAAAACCGGTAATAAGGAAAGAGAAGATCTATATTTTGGAACAACAACCTGTGCATATTGAGTGATCTTTCTCCAAGAAAGTTTTATTATAAACCTTTTAATAAATTGGTTAAAAAAGGGTGGGATACCTTTAGAGTGATCAAGAGATCAAAACATTGAGTGATCAGGAGATCAACTCAGTGATCGGGAGATCATTGTATGTGGTTAAGGAGTGATCCTTCCACAACCAAAATGTATTCCTTGATAATAAGAGTGGATTGTGTGATTTAAGAGAGATTCTATTACATCGTGGATGTAACTCATACATTGTGGGTAAACTATATAAAAATTGTCGTGTGTGCTTGAGTGCTTATATTTGTTTAATATCCATACGATCGCTCTCACATAAAGGAGAAAGATAAAAATTGGAGCATTGACTCTAACAAGTCACAGAGGTTAATCCAAGTAGATTTGTAAAAAGTGAATATCTCACATTGATTCACCTCCCTTCTCAGTGTGAGACCTAAAAAGGTCCTCATCAAACTACTTAGTCAAATTAACTTGTATAATTCCTTCTCTAAGCTTTTGAACTTGGCCTTTACACTTGTTAAGGCAATCACCTTTTGTTTCTAATGAGGACTTTTTTAGATCTCGAAATGAGAGCAGGAGGGAGTGAATCAATGTAAGATGCTTACTTTTTTCAAATCTATCTCGATTAAACCTCTATGACCTGTTAAAGTCGATGATCCAATTTTATCTTACTTCTTTATATGATAATAACCATATGGATATCAAGCAAGCATAAGCACCCAAGAACACACAGAATTTTTACATGGTTCACCCATAATGTGTGAGCTACGTCCACGGTGTGATAGGATCACTTATAAATCACACAATCTACTTTTGTTATCAAGGGATACAATTGATGTTGTGGAAGGATCACTTTTTAACCACTTACAATGATCTCCTGATTACTTAAAGAGTCAATCTCCAAATCACTTGAAGGATTGATCTATTGATCACTAAAAGAGTTGATCTCTTGATCACTTAAAGCATTGATCTCCCATTCACTTTAAGGATCTCCAACCCCTTTTCAAGAAGTACATAAAAATTTTATAATAAAAACTTTCCTAAGAAAGATCTCTCAATGCCTATAGGCTGATGTTGCAGAAAACGAATCTTCTCCTTCCTCACTGCTGGTCTTTGCTCAAGCTTTGCCTGTTTCTCCTTTACAGGTTCTCTCCTTTTCTTTTTGTTGCTGCTGCTGTCTCTTTTTTGTAAGTTCTCTTTGTTGTTGCTGGTTCTTTCCTTTACTACCAATTCTTTCCTTTGTTGCCAGTTCTCTTCTCTGTAGGTTCTCTATGTTGCTGCTACTATCTTTTCTTCTCAAGTTCTCTCTTCTACAAGTTCTCTCCTTGGTAGGTTCTCTCAGCTGCAGGTTCTTTCAGTTGTAAGTTATCTTTATTGCAGGTTCTCTCTATTGTAGGTTATCTTCATTGGAGGTTCTTTTCGCTGTAGGTTCTCCCTGATGTAGGTTATCTCTACTGGAAGTTCTCTCCACTGCCTTTACAGGTTCCTCCTTTTACAGGTTCTCTTTTCTGCTAGTTGTTAATTTTGCTGTTACAATCTCCTTTTTGCAGCCACTACCTTTTTCTTCCTCTTCCTGCCGTTGCTACCTCTTCCTTGCTACTACTACTGCCTTCTCTTTACTACAGCTACTGTCTTCTCCTTGTTGTAATTGCTACCTTTTCCTTACTGTAGTTATTGCCTTTTCCTTGCTACAATGCAATTGTTGCCTTCTCCTTTCTGCAATTACTGCCTTCTTTTTGCTGCAATTGCAGCCTTCTCCTTACTGTAGCTACTGCTTTCTCCTTGCTGTAATTACTGCCTTTTCCTTGTTGCAATTGTTGCCTTCTCCTTACTATAATTGCTATCTTTTTCTTGCTACAGTTGCTACCTTCTTCCTCTTGTGATTTTGCTATTTTCTTTTGTTGCTGCACACTCCTTCTTCCTTTGGTACTGCTGCTGTTTTCTTTACTACTGCACTCTCCTTTGCTGGTGTTACTACTGTTTTCTCCTCCTGGATGCTGCTACTGTCTTTCCTCCTGGATATTATTACACTCTTGGATGTTACTACTATCTTTCCTCCTGGATGCTGCTACACTTTCCCCTCCTGGATGTTGCTACTATCTTCTTCTTCCCTTGGTGCTGCCATCTCTTTCTTCTGGTTACCATTGCCATCTCTTTTTTCTGCAGCTCATTTTTTGTAGCTCTTTTGTCATTCTTTCTTTAATTTTTTGCAGAACACACAACCTCTTGATAGCACGCCCTTTCTTTTTTTTTGCACAACACGCCTTCTTTCTTTTTTCTACCTAGCACACACTCCCTTTTTCTTTTTAGTGGCTGCTCTTTTACCATTCTCTTTTATTCTCTATTACGTTTTTCTAGCTCACTCATCTTTTGACAGTTATATGGATGTATTTATAAGCCTTGAGTTTAGGGTTTCCCAATTATCAATGGTCAGTATTAATTCCCAAGGGTTGTCCTAGAATCAACGGTCAGCATTGATTTTTAAAATTTAGCGTTAACGATCAATATTGACTTTTAAAATTTAGGGTCAATAGTCAGTATTGACTCCTAAAATTTAGGGTCAATGGTCAACATTAACTCATTGAATTTAGGGTTGACTTGCCATCAATGGTTTTAACCAATGATTTTTCTGCATCTTAAGCTCTTTTTCGTTGTTCACAATGCTTTAAGAATCTCCTTGATGGATACAAATTACACTTGTGGGCGGGCTATAACTTGTATTGCCAAATCTTGAACAATTTCCTTAGCCTTTGCCTTAACAGGCTACTTATTGGTTGGTGCTACCAATACTTTGTAAATATAACAAACGCATCTTAAAGGCACTTATAACATCAAATTAACAAGGACAAATTTATGAGATGTTATTGACAACAAATCCAACATTAGCCATTAAAGATGGGTTCAACAATCTCCCTTTTTAGATTTTTTGACAACACATTAAATCCAACAATCAACAATTAAGCACCAATAGCAACTTTTGACATTCACAGCTCTTCCTAAAACATGCATCTTCCTTTTTGTATGTGAGCATGATTCCAATTGGAAACAACCTTTAACTCCCTTTTTTTTCTGCTTCTCCCCCTTTATTTATCAAACTAGTATCCCTTTTGATTAGTATATACTCTTTTTGGATTTATGCATAATATCTCCCCTTTTAACAACAAATCCAAAAAATGATGAAAGAGGGAAGGGGAGAGGGGTTAGAGGCATACCTTAGCCTCTAGGGGGTGGCTGAACACATAAATTAAGCTTTAACTTCTAGAACATCTCTCTTGACAAAGGTTTGGTGAATATATTTGAATGAATGAGCTCCAATGACTTCTTTGTTTGAATCTCCACATTTTTATGAGTAGCATTCATTATCTTCCCTTTTCAACAAGTGCTACAAATTGCATTTCTTTCTCTTCTTAGCTTGGGTACATCTTTCATAGCTTTATTTTTGGATAACTTGTTTAGCCTCATTTATCTGAGATGTCCCAACTCCTATGCCACAACAAATTTTCATCTTTGGTGCTCATGTAACATGTGTTTTTGCTTATGGAAACTTAATATAAGTTTTCATTTATTTTTTCACCCTTAGTAAGAACAACATTATCACTTAATTTTTTTACCATGTAGCCACTCTTGCTAAAAGTATCTTCATGTCCATAATCACAAAGTTAGCTAACATTGATAAGATTGTGTTTTAGCTCTTTAACATAAATCACTTCCTTTGATTTTAGCTTTTTGGCATAAATTTCAACAACACTAACACCTTTGATCTTTAAGGCATCATCATTGCCAAATGTGACTGATCTTCCATTATATTTTACTACTTCATTCAACATCTTAGAGTCTCCTATCATGAGTGAAGAGCAGTCACCATCTAAGATCCATGACTTTTCTTTCTTATAAGCTTTTAAGGCTACTTCCACAACCATAACCATTTCTTTTCCTCTTCTTCTTCTTTAGCCAAATGTAGGAGCATATGTAAGTGTTCTCCTTTGCACTCTTTGACCGAGCAGCAATGTCAAGCATTCCTCATCAGTATGTCCAGCCTTTTGGCATCTTTCAACATATTAAATCTATTTCTTAGTGGAATATGACTTCTTTTCATTTGAGGTTATCTCCTTTCTTGAGAGAGTCATCCCCTAGACTCTTGCCTCACATTCTTTTTCATTATAAGCCTATTACTCTAGCACACATTAGCCTTGTGCCTATACTTACTACAGCTCTAACAAGATCCTTCAAATTTGAATTTTCTTCTTTTACCAAGTTTATATCCCCTATCTATAACAACTATTGTGGCAACCTTCTGTTGTTCCCACAACCTTGTATGGGTTGTAATTGTTATCAACTATGTTTAAGTGTGCAAGAAAGTAAAGCCACATGGAAGGGTAAGAAGGTAAATCCACATGGAAGGGCAAGAACATAAATTGGCCACGTAAGCCCTATTAGGGTTTCATGGAAGAGATATATAAAGGTCTTGGAAGACAAAAATAGAGTAAGGCCAACACAATTGCATACACGGCAAGAAGAGAGGGTGAACGGCATAAACACAAAGAGTGAGTTTGGAAAACACAAGAGAAACCGTACAACCAAGGAGACAAAGAAGGCCAACACAATTGAATGCACGACAAAAAGAAGAGGAGTTGACAATATTGAGCATTCAGCAAAACCTAGATAACCAACCAACAAAAGAGACACGGAAGAACACCATCGGCCAGGACGAATCGAGTAAACAGTGCAGCCGTCGAGTGAATAGTAGCCGACGGACGAAGAGAGCGAAAAAGAGAACAAGGAGATGATCAATGGTCGGACTAAACAAAGAACAGCCATCGCCGGAGATAGGAGAGTAAATCGGCAAACCACTGACACACCCAAACACGCTGTGAACAGCTGGACGGGAGGGAGAGAGAGAAAGTGGTGAACGGGTGAAACCAGATCGAGCTAAAACAAGTGGACAAAGAGAGAGACAACTTAGCTTACGGACGAAGAGAGAGAAAATGCAGATCGGAAAAGGAAAGAGAAACCCGTGCATGACGACAGACCACCGGTACATTGCTGGTCGATGAGGGAATGACACGGCAAGAGAGAGAAACGAGACTAGATTAGGAACCGGGGAGACCAGATCTGAGCTGGAACGGGTGAGACGAGACCAAATTGGTAACGGGTGAGAGAGATCCGGCGACTAGACATTGGTAGAGAGAGAAATAGTCGGTCGAAAAAACAAAGAAACGGGTTGACGGGAGAGAAAACCGGGTATGGCTAGACGGGGCTGGATGGCAGGATGAAGAAAAGCAGACCACTGGTAGAAAAGGGAGGAAATCCGGCCAAGTGGGTGAACGGAAAAGAGAAATCTGGTGGGAAGAGAAAGAAATCCAACATTAAGAGAGAGAAATCTAGCAAGAAGACAGAGAAATCCAGCTGGACAGTAGGAGAGAGAGAAACGGACAGGCGAGCCATGAGACAGTAAGATCGTGAGACAAGGAGACGGGTAAGACCGTAAGACAGTGAAAGCAGGAATTGTATGAAACAACCTAGAAAAGAAATTTGGCGAAACACGTAAAGAACTCAACGTATTTTCAGATTTCTTCAAGAGAGGTTAGAGAGCGTTGCGGTGAACTTCAAAGTGGCAGTGTAGCAGCCTTTCAATTCAACAGAGGCAAGACAAGCTAGAAGAAGGGTAGACACAGTAAGTGACACTCTTTTTATTGTACTTGGTTAGTAATTGCAATAGTGAAAGGAGCAGAGAATTAAAGACATCCATTGTAACCTGTGTTTACAAGTATAGTGGATAGTCTCGGTAAAGGGAGAGTCCTTACCACCGTGGATGTACGTCACGTTGACAGAACCACGTAAATCTCATGTGTCCTTAATTTGCTTTATGTTTTGTGTTTTGAATTGAGTTGTGAACGCAGCTAAAGTATCAGCCAACCCATAACCTAATGAAGACCTAAACAAGAACATCTGTATTGTCCATTAGGCAAGGTGTCTGAAAGGTGACTTTGGGGACCATTGTGATTAGTAGGTAGCAATAAATCTACCTTAGTCAAGTTTGCGAAAGGGTTCACTTTTAAGAAGAGATTGAAGTTATTCACTTACCTACGAATTGCGAATTGTGGTAATACTAATTCACCCCTCCCTCTCAGTATCACAAACTAGTAGATCCTAGGGAGAAGTCGGGAACATCAATTGGTATCAGAGCACAGGTTCATTAGTTTGAAGCTTAACAGCTTGGTGTACTAGTTTGAAGGGATCTAGAAGTTTGACTTATTCAGCATATTGAGAAATGGAAGCCGGTACTAGCACTAGCACCACTTACAGAAAGAAGGTTCCAACCTTTAATGGAACCAACTACCACATGTGGAGAGCGAGAATGCAAGTGGTATTTGCAACCATGGGCATGAACGTGGTGAAATGCGTACAGGAGGGTTTTGTGGCTCTGAAAGAAGGTAAAGACCCAACCCCAGAGGAGTTAAGGCAATTTGAGATAAATGGGAAGGCTTTAAACATCATCATTTCAGCATTGATAGATGCTGAGTATGCTAAAGTTATAGACGGCAAATATGCCAAGGAGATATGGGACAGATTACAGAAAATCTATGAAGGTGATGGTAGAATGAAGGAGGCTAAGCTTCAAGTGTTCAAGGAGAGATATGAATCTCTCATAATGCAAAAGAATGAGATAGTCCAAGAGTTCTTCACCAGGGTTATTGATGCTGTGAACGACCTGAGAAGTCATGGGAAGAACAAGAAGGACTCATCTGTTGTGAAGAAGATTCTGAGAATTCTGCCTGAGAGGTTTGCCTTAAAGGTAGCAGCCATAGAGGAGAGTAGAGATCTCAATTCTATGTCTCTGCATGATCTCCAGTGCAATCTCATTGCATATGAGATGAGGATAAAGTCAGTTAAAAGCTCTGCAACAACAAAGCTATCAAAGGAGGTAGCTTTCAAAGCTATAAAGCACTTGAAGATAAAAGAAGAGAAAGAATCATCCAATGAGGAGGATGATGATGAGGATGAGGAAGAAAGTGAAGGTGAAGTATTGGCTTATTTCACAAGGAAATTCAAAAAGGGGTCTAAGAAGGGAAAAGGACAATTGGCCTTGAGACGTTATCATTGTGGGCAAACTGGACACTTTGCTTCTCAATGCAAAGTGAAACTTGATGATGAAGATGATGATGGTGATGATGAAAATGAGGATGGTGATGATGAGTCGAATTCAAAATGGAGAAAACCATCATTCAAATCAAAGAAGTTCAATAAGAAGACTGTCAACCCACAAAAGAAGAAAAAAGGCTCATTTAAGAGTTATGTAAGTTAGATAAAAGAAGCTGATGAGGAGGAAGATAAAGAATCATCAGATGAGCATGCCTTTATGGCATCAGCTAAAGGTGGTAGTTCAACCTCTGAAGAGAAAGAGGAGGTTGATGAAGAAGAGCCAGATCTTGAAGCTGAGTTGGAAGCAGCTTCAAAGGAGATAATAAGAAGGGGCAGAACCATAAAAAGGTTAAAGGCTCACATAAAAAAAGTTGAAGCAAAGTCTGAGGAAGCTGAATGTCAAAATAATGAGATAAGGGTTGAACATATTGACTTAAAAAGAAGATTTGAAGAACAGATCAAAATATGTGAAGACCTTACAATAGACCTTGGCTCAAGGACTTCAGCAATTGAAGAAATGAAGATAGAATTGTTGAGACTTCAGCAACAACTTAATAAGAGTAAGAAAAACTTGCAGATGTTTGAAGTGGTGGGAGAAACAAGTTCTGCAAGAGAAAAAAAGAATGAGACTTTGCCACAGAAGTTGAAAGAGAAGGCTGTGACTCAGGTGAAGATAACGGAAGAAGAGAAGACAGTTATCAAACCAAAGCCAAGGCCAAAAATGATGGATGTAGTTAAAGAGCAGCAGCCCATAGCTACTACGTCTCAGAAAGAAAAGAAAGTTAGCCAGCAAAGGGCTACGACTGAACAGAAGAAGGAGAAGAAGGTGACTGAAATGAAAGCCACACAAGCAAAGAAGCCAGCTACGTTGCCTACACAGCAAGTGATGAACAGAAGAAGACAAGCTGTGATCAGACCTAAGAAGAGGCAGTTTCAAGGTCATTGCCTTTATTGTGGAGTTTGGGGTCATAAGGCAATTAATTGCTGGTGGAGAAGGCCAGTATATGTCTCCAACTTGAGAAGATACAATGCTGTATACAGAGGGAGACAATACAGAATCCAAAAGAGAACGCCTGTTATGAGTTCTTGCACATACTATAAAAGGCAAGGATATACTGATAAGGATTGTTGGTGGAGGCCCAAACAAGTGATTTCAAAGAACAAGTTTGCTATATTGGCAGACTTGGACTAGTATGAAAGGTGTGGGCAGGATGGCCATAATGCTAAAAGATGCATAATACTTCTCCCTAACCAAGAGAAGGCACTCAATGGCATATTGAAAACAAGTAGTGTAGTCAAAGCTGAGAAAAAGGAGAAAGCTATCTTCCAACCAGTTCAAAAGAAGAAATATAAAGATAAAAGGGAGGTGGCTAATATAGCTGAAATTACACTGAAGGCTGATTGCAAGGATAAGCAGTGGATCCTTGATAGTGGATGCACTTCGCACATGACGAGAGACAAGAGTAAATTATCAAAGCTAAATAAATCAAAAGAAGGCAGAGTCAAGTTTGGCAATGATGATTCACTCAACATCAGTGGTCGGGGGTTAGTAAATATTGGAAAAGGAAAGCTGAAAGATGTTCTGCACGTTGAAGGACTTAGATATAATTTAGCATCTGTCAGCCAACTATGCAACGACAACCATAAAGTGATATTCACAAAAATAGGTTGCCAAGTAAAGAGTAAAGAAGGCAATACTGTTGCAGCTGGAAATTTGTATGATTGATGAAGAAAGAGATCCTCTTGCAACTAAGAGTGTGCAAGAAAGAAAGCCAAAGAAAACGTGGACCAGTGCTCATCAAGAAAATCAGATCACAGGTGACCCATCAGCAGGAGTTACAATAAGAAGAAGAATTGTAGGAGCTATTGCTTTACTCTCACAAGTTGAACATAAATCTGTTGAAGAGGCTACACAAGATCTAACTAAATCTCTGTCCACAAAGTTGTTTGAAAAGCACAGAATGAGTCTGTCTGTGTGAATGCCTCCTCAAGCCTGAAAATCAGGTGAATCCTCCATCTCTACTTTGCGAGTTTTTCAAATTTGTAATTGGTTGGCAAAGAGGGAGAGAAGCAACAGTGGAGGGGGAGCCATTAAGAAATAGGGAGTGCATATTTAGGGGGAGTTGAAACTGCTATATAGTGGCTTTTGTTATAAGTGCTGCCAACAATTACAAAGGGGGAGATTGTTGTTCCCACAGCCTTGTATGAGTTGTAATTGTTGTTAACTAAGTTTAAGTGTGCAAGAAAGTAAAGCCACATGGAAGGGTAAGAAGGTAAATCCACATGGAAGGGCAAGAACATAAATTGGCGACGTAAGCCCTATTAGGGTTTCATGGAAGAGATAGATAAAGACCTTGGAAGACAAAAATAGGGTAAGGCCAACACAATTGCATACACGGCAAGAAGAGAGGGTGAACAGCATAAACACAAAGAGTGAGTTTGGAAAACACAAGAGAAACTGTTCAACCAAAGAGACAAAGAAGGCCAACACAATTGAACACACGGCAAAAAGAAGAGGAGTCGACAATATTGAGCATTCAGCAAAACCTAGACAATCGATCAACAAAAAAGACGGAAGAAAACCACCGGCAAGGACGAATCGAGTAAACAGTGCAGCTGTCGAGTGAACAGTAGCCAATGGACGAAGAGAGCGAAAAAGAGAAAGAGGAGACAATTGACGGCTGGACTGAACGAAGAACAGCCTTCATCGGAGATAGGAGAGTAAATCAGCAGAGCACCGACACGCCCAAACACGCCGTGAACAGCTAGACGGGAGGGAGAGAGAGAAAGTGGTGAACAGGTGAAACTAGATCGAGCTGAAACGAGTGGACGAAGAGAGAGACAACTGAGCCAATGGACGAAGAGAGAGAAAATACAGATCGAAAAAGGAAAGAGAAACCCGTGCGTGACGACAGACCACCAGCACACTGCTGGTTGGCGAAGGAACGACACGACAAGAGAGAGAAACGAGACCAGATCGAGAACCGGGGGGACCAGATCCGAGCTGGAACAGGTGAGATGAGACCAGATCGGTAACGGGTAAGAGAGATCTGGCGGCTAGACATTGGTAGAGAGAGAAACAGTCGTTCGGAAAAACAAAGAAACAGGTTGACGAGAGAGAAAAATGGGTACGGCTAGATGGGGCTAGACGGTAGGATGAAGAAAAGCAGACCACTGGAAAAAAAGGGAGGAAATCCGGCCAAGTGGGTGAACGGAAAAGAGAAATCCGGTGAGGAGAGAGAAATCTGGCGGGAAGAGAGAGAAATCTGGCAGTAAGAGAGAGAAATTTGGCGAGAAGAGAGAGCAATCTAGCTAGACAGCAGGAGAGAGAGAAACAGACAGGCAAGCTATGAGACAGTAAGATCATGAGATAAGGAGACGGGTGAGACCGTAAGACGGTGAAAGCAGGAATTGTGTGAAACAACGTAGAAAAGAAATTCAGCGAAACACGTAAAGAACTCAACGTATTTCCAGATTTCTTCAAGAGAGATTAGAGAGCGTTGTGGTGAACTTCAAAGCGGCAGTGCAGCAGCCTTTTAATTCAACAGAGGCAAGACAAGCTAGAAGAAGGGTAGACACAGTAAATGACACTCTTTTTATTGTACTTGCTTAGTAATTACAATAGTGAAAGGAGCAGAGAATTAAAGACATCCATTGTAACCTATGTTTACAAGTATAGTGGATAGTCTCGGTAGAGGGAGAGTCCCTACCACCGTAGATGTACGTCACGTTGATGGAACCACGTAAATCTCGTGTGTCCTTAATTTGCTTTACGTTCTGTGTTTTTAATTGAGTTGTGAACGTAGCTAAAGTATCAGTCAACCCATAACCTAACGAAGACCTAAACAAGAACATCCGTATTGTTTATTAGGCAAGGTGTCTGAAAGGTGACTTTGGGGACTATTGTGATTAGTAGGTAGCAATAGATCTACCTTAGTCGAGTCTGCGAAAGAGTTCGCTTTTAAGAAGAGATTAAAGTTATTCACTTACCTGCGAATTGCGAATTGTGGTGATACTGATTCACCCCCCCTCTCAGTATTACAAACTAGTAGATCCTAGGGAAAAGTTGGGAACTTCACCTTCTTTCTGTCTTTAACAACCTATCTCCTTTGGATAGGAGTTTTCATCACATTTTTCCCAACCCATTTTAGCTTGAGTTGGTTTCAATTCGTAACATCATTATGTTTGCTTTCAGGTACAAACACAATTTTCTTCTTCTCTGCTACCTTCTCATTTGATTTTTTAATATAACCAAGTCCTTTCTTCCCTATAGAATGAGAACTTTGTTTGCTTCAACACTTATCCAATTTTTTGGTAGCATCCTTCTTGACGTCATTTGCTAAAAACAACTCTCCTCTCACTTCCATGGCCTGCATAAAGATTTCTTCATGCTTTTTCAGTTCGGACTCAACCTTGTGGAGCTTGCCTTGCAAAATTAGCACTTGTTGCTCTCGTGCAATCACCTTAGCACCAAGATCTTTGTGTATCTTGCTACATTCAGCTCTTTAATTCTCTTTAAGTACTCCTTCTCTTTTGTTTCAAACTTTTTTTCTTTCACTTGGAGATCAGATTTATTAATAACAGAATCCTTATACATCTTTTTGAGATGCTTTACCTTTTTTTTTAGCTTGCTATTTTTGTACAAACAAGTTCTCAATTCATTCTCAAGTTGTTGTACCAACTCTTTCTCTTCCTCTTTGGTTGATTTCTCATCACTTGAAGATTCTTGTTCAACATCTACCTGAGTAACCAGCACATTTTCTACAGTATCATCATCATAATTATCATCAACTTCTTTTTTAGAATCTTCTTCATCCAACTTGTTCAAAACATTCTTCTTTTAAATATGAAGAGTTGCATTTTCCTTTGGCACTTGAATGTCCAACTTTAAAATAGTTGGATTTCTTTGTTCTCCTCCTTGGGGTTGGTTTATCATCATCATCATCACTGTTTACTTCTTTTCTACCTAAATGCTCCACAACTAAAGCACTTCAAAGGTATTTTCCCTTATACTTCCTTTTTCCTTTCCTCATATTTGTGGTGATGTATGCCATGACTTTATCAAGTTTAGTATCACTATCTTCTTCCTCAGAGTTGCTGTCAGATTCTTCTTCTTCGTGTTTAATCTTTAATTTCTTTATTGTCTTGAAAACTAACTTCTTCTTTGCCTTAGACTCCTTTTCTCTGGGGCTATTCTTATTTCATAAGCCATCAATATGCTGTGCAAATCATCTAGAGCAACTTATCCAAATTTCTATCTTTTATGTAAAAGACTTTGACATTGAAAGATTCTGATAAGGTTTTAAGTATCTTCCTTACCACAGTAACATCGTTGGTTTTCTCTCCATAGCCTCTAATGGTGCATAAAATTTCATTTACTTATGTAAAGAAAGCATCCACAAATTCATCATTCAACATCTTTATATCTTTAAACTTGCTTCTCCAAATTTGTAGCTTAGCTTCTTTATAACCTTATCTCATTTATAAATATTCTTCAATTTGTCCCAAATTTATTTGGCTATGTTGCACCCTATCACTTTGGTGAATTCTTTGTTTGATAAGGAATCATATAAGGCATTTCTCTCTTTTCCATCACACTCTAAATTCTTCTTATCAGTAGGAGTCATAATAGTACCTTCAATAATAGGGGTGAAGCCACTAATAGCATATTCAAACATATCCAGACCAAGTGACATCAGATATGGGAGCATTCTATTCTTCTATAACTGATAATTTTGTCCATCAAAAGTGGGAATGCCTTTGCTATTAACATTGTTCATACTTTGCATGATATTAACCAGAAGTAGATGTAAAGATTTACAGTAGTAATAAACAATTTCAGATCAAAGTTGATAAGGACCGTTTTAGGTCTCACACTGAGAGGAAGGTTGAATTAGTGTAAGATATCATCTTTTTGCAAATTGATTTGGATTTAACCTTTGTGGCTTATTAGAGTTAATGATCTAATTTTTTTATCTTTCTCCTTTATTTGAGCGCAACGGTATGAATATAAATCAATGCATAAACACCCAAGTACACATAATAATTTTTACATAGTTCACTTAAAATGTGTGAGTTACGTCCACGATGTAATAGGATCGCTCCT
Organism: Ceriops tagal; assembly: GCA_021533255.1. Taxonomy (NCBI): domain Eukaryota; kingdom Viridiplantae; phylum Streptophyta; class Magnoliopsida; order Malpighiales; family Rhizophoraceae; genus Ceriops; species Ceriops tagal. Next base: position 1,265,915 of record CM038611.1, on the reverse strand, counting down.
AAATCACACAATCCACTCTTGTTATCAAAGGATACAGTTTAGTTGTGGAAGGATCACTCCTTAACCACTTACAATGATCTCCTAATCACTCCAAGGGTATCCCATCCTTTTTCAACAAGTTTATTAAGAGTTTATAATGAAATCTTTCCTGAGGAACTGATGAGAACCATTTTAAGTCTTATACTAAGAAAGGGAGTGAATTAATGTGAGATATCCTCCTTTTACAAATTGATTCAAATTTAACCCCTGTGGCTTGTTAAAGCCGATAATCCAATTTTTAATTTTCTCCTTTATGTAAACACGACTGTATGAAAAAAAAAATCAATGCACAAGCACCCAAGAATATACGATAATTTTTACATGATTCACTCATAATGTGTAAACTACATCCACAGTGTGATAGGATCACTACTAAATCAAATAATTCACTCTTGTTATCAAGGGATATGATAATGTTATGGAAGGATCACTCCTTCACTACTTGTGGAAGGACTACTCCTTAACCATTTACAATAATCTCTCGATCACTCCAAGGGTATCCTACCCTATTTTTCAATAAATCTATCAAGAGTTTATAGAAAAACCTTTCCTAAAGAATGATCACTCAATATGTATAGACTACTAGAGTAGAATATGAACCTTTTTCTTCCTTTGCTGCTGGTATTGCTTGCACGTGCTACTGCTATTGTCCGCATATGCTGTTAATGCTGTCTGCATGTATTGTCACTACTGCCTGCTGTTTGCCTGCATTATCCCTGTTGTCCACAGGCACTGTGCTTGCCGTCTGTATGCGTTGTGCTTGTTGTCCACACATACTATGCCTGCAGTCCAAATGCCATGCTCCTGCTGTCCATGTATGTTGTGCCTATTATCTATACATGCTATGCTTATTATCTGTACACACTACTTCTATTGTCTACGCGTGCTGCACCTATTTTCCGCACGCATTGCTCTTGCTGTTTGTATGCATTGTGCCTATTGTTCGCACATGTTGTGCCTGCTATCTGTATGCATTGTGCCTTCTATCTGCTCATATTGCTACTGCTGTTCGCACGCATTGCGATTGCTGTCTACACATACTATTCCTGCTATCCACGCATGCAACTCCTACTATCTACTCACACTTCTACTACTTTCTTGCTTCGCTATTGCTCTCCCCGCATGTTACAGTTTTTTTCTCACACTGTTGTTGCTCTCTTTGCATATTGCAATTGTTTTCTTGCCTAATTGCTACTCTCCTTGCCCATTACAACTATTTTCTCTTGCAGCTATTGCTATCCCCGCGTTTTTCAGTTGTTTTCTCATGCCACTGCTACTCTTCCACACGTTGCAGTTGTTTTCTTATGCTACTGTTACTATCCCCACACATTGGTTGCTAGTGTAGGACCCTTTTGCTGTTGCTCTACCACCTACTGGCTGCTACTCCTTTCCTTCTCTTCTTGGCCGACTGCCTTATTTCCGTTTCTTAGTGGCTGCTTTCTCCTTAGCTGGCTACCTTACCTTCTTTCTTCCTCTCTTTAGTTGGTTGCCTTGCTTTCTTTCTTCCACTTATTGGCAAGTTGCCTTACTTTCTTTCCTTGGTGATTGCTACTCTCTCTTTGGTCGGCTGCTTTGCCTTCTTTCTTCCTCTTCTTGGCCAATTGCCTTACCTTTTTTCTTTGGTGATTGCTACACTCTCCTTGGTTGGTTGCCCCTTTCTCTCTTTCTCTCCTTCTTGGCCAGTTGCACATTGCTTGGTGGTTGCCTCCTTTTTGTCGTTCATCACCCTTTTTTCCTAGGTTTGCCTCTCATTTCTCTTTTTGGCCGACTCTCTTTGTTGTTACAGCCCTTCTTTTTTTCTTCTTTTCTTTGCAAGACATTTAATGTTATTTATAGAGCCTTGGGATTAGAGCTACATGATCATCAACAGTCATTGTTAGTTCCCACATGTTGCCCTATAATCAATGGCTAGATTTGAGTCTTAAAATTTAAGGTCAACGGTCAATAGTCAATGGTCAATTTTGACTCCTAAAATTTAAGGTCAGCGATCAATATTGACTCTTCAATGCTAAGATTGACCTGTTATCACCGATTCTCCCAATAACCTCACTACATCTCAACGACATTCATAACATCAAATCAACACATATAACCATGTGAGATGATGTTGACAATAAATCCGACATTAGCCATCAAAGATGGGCTCAACAATCTCCCTTTTTGGATTTTTTAGCAACACATTAAATCCAACCATACACAACATCCCCTACACGAAGTCATTTGACATCCCATGAAACATGCATTACTTGCTACTCCCCCTGTCTACTTCTTCCCCTTAACAAGTTCTCCCTATTTATCCATCAAGCTACTCCCCCTTATTTTTTTTATGAGTATACACTTCCTTTGGATTTATGCAAAATATTTATCCCTTTGACAACAAATCCAAAGAATAATAGAAAGGGGAAAAGGAGAGAGGTTAGTAAATACCTTAGCCTTAAAGGATTGGCTAAACACATAGGGTTAACCTTAACTTCTGGAACATCTTTCTTGACAAAGGTTTGGTGAATATATCAGTAACTTACGATAAGGTAGGCACATACTCTAGCTTTACTTCATTTTTCTCTACCTTTTCTTTAATGAAGTGGTACTTGATTTCAATATATTTAGTTCTGAAGTGTTGGACAAGATTCTTTGATAAATTGATGGCATTTTGGTTGTCATAACCAATGAGCAGTGGTAGCTACACATTCACCTTTATATCTTTAAGCTATTATTTCATCCATAGCAGTTGAGTATAAGCTTGAATGACAACCATATATTCAGCCTCTACAGTATTTGGAGTCATTGAATTTTGCTTCTTGCTATGTCATGAAACACATTTACTGTCTAAATAAAATGCACTATTGGATGTTAACTTTTTGTCATCACAATTTTTAGCACAATCCGCAACTATATACCCATACAGATTAAGCTATTTGCTCCTATCATAAAGCAGCCCATAATTTGCTATGCCTTTCACATACCTTAGAATTCTCTTATTCGCCACGAGATGGGACTCATTGGGGTCACTTTGAAATCTAGCACACAGGGTTACAGCAAAAACAATATCAATCCTTGATGTTGTCAAATACAGTAAGCTTTTAATCAACTTCATGTATTCCTTCTGATAAATTATGTTGTTTTCTTTATCCTTACTTAACTTTGTTCTAACCGTGATGGGAGTGATTACTTCTTTAGAATTCTCCATCCCAAACCTTTTTAATAGCTTACAAGCATACTTTTCCTGGGAAAGAAAAATTCCAGCCTTGCTTTGCATTACCTATAATCCTAAGAAGAATTTCATTTCACCAAGTATGGTCATCTCAAACTTTTTCTTCATCCGCTCAGCAAAGGCAGTACATAAGGCATCCTTTTCTGTAATAAAGATTATGTCATTTACATAGACCACGACAATTAACTAGCCCTGGTTATTTTCTTTGATATACAAGTTGTTATCCACATTCCTTTTTCTAAACTTCATGTTCTTAATGCATGTATCCAGCTTGGAATGTCATGCTTTTAGAGCTTGCTTTAAGCCATATAAAGCCTTGTTTAATTTGCACATACTTGAGCCATCATAATTAAGTATAAAACCATTAGGTTGTTCAATAAATACCTTTTCTTCAAGCTCTCCATTCAGAAATGTAGACTTTATATCCATATGATAAACTTTGTAGTACCTTTAAGCAATAATAGTTATGAATATTCTAATTGCTTCAAGTCTGGCCATTGGAGTAAAGGTCTCTTCAAAGTCAACACCTTTTACTTGTAAGTAGCCCTTATAGATAAGTTTTGCCTTGTTTCTTACCACCTCACCTTTTTTATTGAGCATATTTCTAAACACCCACTTGCTTCCAATGATGTTTTTCCTTTAGGTCTAAGGACTAAACACCAAGTGTTATTCTTTTCAATTTGATCAAGCTTTTCATTCATAGCATTCAACCATTCCTTATGTTTTAATGCTTTATCCATAAACTTGGGTTCAACCTCAGGAATCAGTGAGGGTTATTCACTACCCCTTAGTCTTATTTTGGTTTGTACAAAGTCCTTTTTCTTGCCAATAATGTTTTTGGCTTCAACTTCAGCTCTAACTCTTCTATGAGTTTAAGAATGCCTTGATTCTTCTTCTTCATCACTTGTAACTTAAGAATCAACGTCATCTTCATGCTGGACAGCCTCAGATTCATCACTATTGGACTCTTTTTGGTTGTCATACATGACATCTTCAATTTCCACATACTGTGATTGCATTGCAGTATCATCTTTTTGGTTGTCCATCATTTTTAGCAACCTTTTGTTGTAGCATCTAAAACCTCTTCCATTTGGTACATAGCCCAAAAATATGCCTTCATCATCCTTCTCATCAAATTTGCTGAGATGCTTACCTTTGAATTTAATGAGGCACGGACTCCCAAACACTTTAAAGTGTTTTATAATTAGCTTCTTACCATACCACAACTCATAAGGTGTCTTCTCTGTATGTGGTCTCATCAAGCATTTGTTTTAAACTTGAGTTGCAGTGGTGATAGCCTCTCTCTAAAGGCCATGTGATGTACCATGCTTAACTAATATGGTTCTTGTCATCTTCACTAGGCTTTCATTCTTCCTTTCAGCCACTTCATTTTGTTAAAGCGTATAGGGACTAGCATATTCATGCTTCACTCCATGCTTTTCCAAATAATCTTTAAATTCACCACATGTGTATTCTGTCCCATTGTCTATCTTGAGCCTTTTAATTTTTTCCTCTAACTAGTTTTCAGCTAGCCTCTTTTAGCTCTTGAAATTATAGAGAGCCTCTAATTTATGTTCCAAGAACATAATACAAGCTATTCTTGTAAAATCATTAATAAAGGAGATGAAGTACCTATCACCCTTAGTTGATCTTTGTCTTATCAGCCCACAGATGTTCGAGTTGATGAACCTTAATAGCTTCTTCATTTGAATCTCCATATTTTTGTTGGGAGCATTCATCATCTTCCCCTTTTGACACATGTTGTAAATTATGTCTCTTTCCTTTCTCAGCTTGGGTACATCTCTTACAACTTCATTTTTGGATAGCTTATTCATCGCTTTTTGTCTAAGATGTCCCAATCTTTTATGCCATAATAAGTTATCATCTTTATTACTTATGTAGTATATGTTTATGCTTTTAGAAACTTGGTACAAGTTTCCATGTGTTCTTTCACTTTTAGTGAGAATGACACCATCTTTTAGTCTCTTTACTATACAACCACTCTTGTTAAAAGTAACTTCATGTTCATCATCACAAAGCTAGCTAACACTGATAAGATTATGGTTTAGCCCTTCAACATAAAGCATTTGCTTTGACTTTAGCTTTTCTGTACCAATTTCAACAACACCAATACCTTGAATCTTTAAGGCACCATCATGGCCAAATTTGACTGACCCTACATCATATTTGGCTACTCTTTTCAAAATCTTGGAGTCTTCTGTCATGTATGAAGAGTAGCCATTGTCCAGAATCCATGACTTTTCTTTCTTAAAAGCTTTTAAGGCTCTTCCATAACCATAGACATTTCTCTTCCTCTTCTTCTTCTTTGGCAAAATAAGGGAGTTTATGCAGGTGTTCTCCTTTACATTCCTTAACTAGGCAGCAATGGTTGGCATGTTCTCTTTTGCATTCTTTGATCAGGTAACAATGTCAATTAGTCCTAAACAACATGTCCAATCTTCTCACATCTTCCATAGATCTCTCCTAGTAAATCAAACCTGTTTCTTAGTGGAATATGACTTCTGTCTACTTGAAATTGCCTCATTTCTTGATAGAGTCTCCCTTTAGACTCTTGCCTCACATTTCTCTTTATTTCTGACCTATTACTCCAACGCATATTAGCCTTGTGCCCATGCTTACCACAACTTCAACAAAATCCTTTAAACCTAGATTTACTTCTCTTACCAAGTCCATGTCTCCTTTCTTTAGCAATTAGTGTGGTAGCCTTCTCTCTATCTTTAACAGCCTGTCTCCTTTGGATGAAAGTCTCCACCACGTCTTTTCTAACCCATTTTAACTTGGATTGGTCTCTCTTCTCCATTACGTCATTATACTTACTTTCAGGCATAAACACAATCTTCTTCTTTTCTTTTACCTTCTCATTTAACTTTTTAATGTAACCAAGTCCTTTCTTTCCCATGGAATGAGATCTTTGATTACTTAGACACTTATCCAACTTTTTGGTAGAATCCTCCTTGATGGTACTCTCTGATGATGACTTTTTTTTCATTTCTATGGCCCGCATAAAGCTTTCTTTATGCTTTTTTAGCTTAGATTTGACCTTGTGAAGCTTGGTTTGCCAAGTTAGCATCTCTTACTCTTGTACAATCACTTTAGCACCAAGATCTTCATGTATCTTGCTGTGCTCTACCTTAAGTACGCTTAGCTCCTTAATTTCCATCTTTGGAGTAGTTGGATTGCTTTGTCTTCCTCTTTAAGACCGACTCATCATCATCCTCACTATTGGCTTCTCTTCTTTTTGGACAATCCATGACAAAATGCCCAATTACTCCACACCTAAAGCACTTTAAGGGTAGTTTTCCCTTGTACTTCCCTTTTTCTTTTCTCAAGTTCTTGGGGATGTATACCATGACTTCATCCAACTTAGTATCACCATTTTTTTCTTTAGAGCTATTGTCAGACTCCTCTTATTGGCCTTCTAAGAGTAGCCTATCTAGATCTTTATCTTCTATGGAAAAGATTTTGGTGTTATAAGCTTCTTGCAAGGTTTTGAGTATTTTCTTTACAACAGTGACATCGTGGATCTCCTCTTTATAGCCTCTGATAAAGCACACAATTTTATTGACTCTTGTGAAGAATGCATCCACAGTCTTATTGTTCTACATCTTTATATCTTCGAATTTGCTCCCCCAGATTTGTAGCTTGGCTTCCTTCACAATCTTATCTCCTTTATAGATGTTCTTCAGTTTGTCCTAAATTTGCTTGGTTGTGTTGCACCCCATCACCTTGGTGAATTCTTTATCTGATAGAGAGGCATATAAGGCATTTCTTGTCTTTCCATCACACTCAAAGTTCTTCTTATCAGTTGGCATCATACGATCACTTTCAGCAATAGGGATGAAACCACTAACAACAAACTTAAACATATTAAGACCAAGGGACATCAAATATAAGAACATCTTATTCTTCCATAACTGATAATTTTGCCCACCAAACGTAGGGATGCCCTTGCTATTAACATTATTCATGCTATCCATGATCTCAAGCAACAATAGAGATAAAAACTTACACAGTAATGCACAACTTCAATTTAAAGCAAAAAAATTGGATAAACAGAGAAACTAGCTCTGGTACCACTTCACAAGGACTGTTTTAGGTATCACACCGAGAAGGGGGTGAATCAGTGTGAGATATCCTTTTTGGATTTAACCTTTGTGGCTTGTTAAAGCCAATGATCTAATTTTTAATTTTCTCTTTTGTGTGAGTGCGATCGTATGAAAAAAAAAATCAATGTGCAAGCACTCATTAACACACGATAATTTTTATATGGTTCACTCACAATGTGTGAGCTACATTCACGGTGTGATAGGATCACTCTTAAATCACACAATCCATTCTTATTATCAAAGGATACAATAATATTGTGGAAGGATCACTTGTTCACCACTTGTGGAAGGATTACTCCTTAACCACTTACAATAATCTCCTAATCAAAGAGTTGATCTCCTAATCACTCTAAGAGTATCCCATCATGTTTTTCAATAAATCTATCAAGAATTTATGGAAAAACCTTCCTAGAGAATGATCACTTATTGTGTACAGACTGCTAAAGTATAATCTGAATATTCTTTTTCCTTCCTTGTCGTTGTTGTCTCACCTGTTGCTAATGTTGCCCGTGGGTGTTGCTACTGCTATCCGCACGCACTACTGCTGCTATTTGCACGCATTGCTGCTACTGTTTGTGCACACTATTAATGTTGTCCATACCTGTTGCTGCATCTATCTATTGCTGTCTGCATGCGTTGTTAATGCTATTGGCATGCACCCTTCCTTGGTGTGGTTGGCTGCTGCACCCCTCCTTAGTGTGGTCGATTGTTGCACCTCTCTTTAGTGGTTGGTTGTTGCAAATTTTTCTCTCCTTAGTGTGGTTGTTATATGCTTTTCTCTCATTGGTGTGGTTGTTGCACATATGCTTTGTTGGTTTAGTGTGGCTATCAGCTGCTACACCTTGTTCTCCTTTTGGTAAGGCTGCCTTCTTCTCCTTTTGGTATGGCTACCGGTTGTTGCAACTCCTTCTTTGTTTGGTATGTTTGCCACCTTCTTTGGTGGTTGTTGTCACCTCCTCCTTGACTGGTTACTACTGCAACTCCCTTAATCGACTACTACACTTTCCTTGGCTACAACTCTCTTGGTTGGCTACTGCTCTTTCCTTGGCTAGCTGTACCTTCCTTGGTGGCTACCTCTTCTTTGTTGTTCACCTCTCCTTGTGGTTGCCTTTAGGTTTGTCGTTCCTCTTAGAAAAATCTACAACACACACACACTTGTCTTTTAAAGTATATAGGGTTATTTATAAAGCTTTGAGATTAGGGTTACATAATCATCAACGGCCAACATTGATTCCCAAAGGTTGCTCTACAATCTACGACTAGATTTGATTCTTAAAATTTAGGGTCAATAGTCAACATTGACTTGCTAAAATTTAGGGTCAATGATTAATATTGACTCATTGACTTTAGTTGACCTACCATTAATGATTTTGACCGACTTCTTCTATGCATCTCAATGACATTTAAAACATCAAATTAACATGAACAACAATGTAAGATGTTGTTAACAATAAATTCAACATTAGTCATCAAAGATAAACTCAATAATCTCCCCCTTTGGATTTATTGGCAACACATTAAATCCAACAATGCATATATAACAACCTTTACTATTCACAACTCCCCCTAAAACGTACATCTCCCTTAACTGGGTTTAACTCCCTCTTTTTCCTTCTCTCCCTTGACAATTTCACCCCCTTTATTCATCAACCTACTTCCCCTTTTGATCAATATATACTCTCTTTGAATTTATGCAAAATATCTCCTTATTTGACAACAAATCTAAAGAATAATAGAAAAGGAAAGGGGAAAGGGGTTGGAGGCATACCTTAGCCTTTAAAAGGTAGCTCTTAATACATAAGTTCAGCCCTTTTTATCTAAGATGTCTTAATCCTCCATGACACAACAAATTCTCATCTTTAATGCTTTTATAGCATGTGTTGTTGCTTTTAGAAACTTGGTATAAGTTTCCATTTGTTCTTTCACCCTTAGTAAGAATAGCACAATCACTTAATCTCTTTACTATGCAACCATTCTTATTGAAAGTAACTTCATGCCTATCATGATAAAGTTGACTAACACTGATGAGATTGTATTTTAACCTTTCAACATAAAGTACTTTCTTTAATTTCAGTTTTTTTGCACTAATTTTAACAGCACCAATACCTTGAATTTTTAAGGCACTATTATTACTAAATTTGATTGATCTTCCATCATATTTTACTACTTCCTTGAACATCTTGGAGTCTCCTATCATATGTAAAAAGCAAACATTATTCAGGATCCATGGCTTTTCTTTCTTAAAAGATTTTAACGCTACTTCCACAACCATAGTTCTTTTTTATCCTCTTTTTTTTTTTCTTTGGCCAAATTTAGGAGCATGTGTAGGTGTTCCCCTTTGCACTCTTTGACTGGGCAACAATGGTTGGTGTGTCCTCTTTTGCACTCCTTGATTGGGCAACAATGTTAAGTAATTCTCAACAATGTGTCCAACCCTTTTGTATCTTCCATAGATCTCTCCCAACAAATCAAAACTATTTCTCAGCAGAATATGACTTATTTTTTCCTTAGATTGTCTCCTTTCTTAATAAAGTCTCCCCTTAGACTCTTGCCTCACATTCCTCTTCATTATAGGTTGAGTACTCCAACACACATTAGCCTTGTGCCCATACTTACCATAGCTTCAGCAAAATCCTTCAAGCCTGGATTTACTTCTTTTACCAATTTCATGTCTTCTTTCTTTAGCAACTATTGTGGCAACTTTCTTTCCATCTTTGAAAGTCTATCTCATTTGGATGAGAGTCTTTACCACATATTTTTAACTCATTTTAGCTTGGGTTCTTTCTTCTCCATCACATCATTATGCTTGCTTTCGAGTATAAACACAATTTTCTTTCTCTTTGCTACCTTCTCATTTGGCTTTTTGATATAACATAGGTCTTTCTTCCTCATGGAATAAGTATTTGTTTGCTTAGACACTCATCCAATTTTTTTATAGTATCCTCCTTGATGGCATTTGCTAAAGATGACTCGCCTCTCACTTTTATGGCCTACATAAAGCTTTCTTCACACTTATTTAGTTCGAACTTGACATTATGGAGTTTGGCTTGCAAAATCAATATCTCTTGCTTTTGTGCAATCACTTTAGCACCAAGATCTTTATGTATCTTGCCTTGCTCTGCTTCAAATACAATCAACTCCTTAATCCTCTTCAAGTACTCCTCTTTTGCTTTAGACTCCTTTTCTTTTACCTGGAGATTAGATTCATCAACAGTAGAATTTTTTACCTCTTTTTCCAACTTATTATTTTTGTGCAAGCTCTCAATTCATTCTTAAGTTACTACACCAGCTTATCATTTTCCTCTTCAGTTAATTCCTCATCACTTGAAGATTTTTTATCATCATCTACTTTAGCAACCAATACATCCTTTACAACATCATCTCGAAATAATCATCAATTTCTTCTTGAGAATCTTCTTCATCCAGCTTGCTTATAAAATTTCTTCTTTTGGATTTCAAAAGTTGTTTTTTTCCTTTTGGCACTTGAATTTTTAGCTTTAAAATAGTTGGATTTCTTTGTTCTCTACCTTGGGGCAAGCTCATCATCATCATTACTACTTGCTTCTATTCTCTTTGGACAGTCCACAACAAAGTGCCCTGTGTCTCTACAGCTAAAACACTTCAAGGGTAATTTTCCCTTGTACTTCCTTTCTCCTTTCCTCATATTTTTGGTGATGTATGTTATGACTTCATCCAGTTCAGTATCACCATCTTCTTTTTCAAAACTAATGTCAGATTCCTCTTCTTGGTCTTTAATCTTTAATTTCTTTATTATCTCAAAAACCAGCTCTTTCTCCACCTTAGATATCTTTTCTTTCTTCATTAGGGCTATTCTTATTTCATAAGCCACCAATATGCTGTGCAAGTTATGTAAGGGTAGCCTATCTAGATCTTTATCTTCTATGAAAAAGACTTTGGCATTGTAAGCTTCCAACAAGATTCTAAGTATTTTCCTTACCATGTGGCATCATGGATCCCTTCTCTATAGCCTCTAATAAAGCACACAATTTCGTTAATTCTTGTAAAGAACGCATCCACAGTCTCTTCCATAATAAGGAATATAAGGCATTAATAGGCATCATAGGATCACCTTTAGCAACAAGGATGAAGCCACTAATAGCAGACTCAAACACATCAATACTAAGGGACATTAGATATGAGAGCATTTTATTTTTCCATAATTGATAATTTTGTCTATCAAAAGTTGGGATGACCTTGCTATTAATATTATATGCTATCCATGATCTTAAGTAGCAGTAGAGATAAAAACTCACACAGCAATGCATAACTTCAATTCAAAGCAAAAAAATTAGATCAACAGAGGAACTGACTTTGATACCACTTGATGGGGACCTTTTTAAGTCTTACACTAAGAAAGGGATGAGTTAGTGTGAGATATTCACTTTTTACAAATCGATTTAGATTTAACCTTTGTGACTTGTTAAAGCTGATGATCCAATTTTTTATCTTTCTCCTTTATGTGAGAGCGATTGTATGAGTATTAATAAATGCACAAGCACCCAAAAACACATGAAAATTTTTATGTGGCTCACCTATAATGTGTGAGCTATGTCCACAGTATGATAGGATCACTCTTAAATCACATAATTCACTCTTGTTATCAAAGGATACAACTTGGTTGTGGAAGGATCACTCCTTAACCACTTATGGAAGAATTACTCCTTAACCACTTACAATGATCTCTCGATCAATCAATGGATTAATCTCTCAATCACTCCAAGGGTATCCTACCCTTTTTCAAGAAACACACAAAGAGTTTATAATAAAACTTTCCTGAGAAAGATCACTCAATGTGTACAAGTTGTTGTTATAGACAAATGGATCTTCTCCTTCCTCACCACTAGTTTTTACTCAGGCTTTATCAATCTCTTCTGTGCAAATTATCTATACTGCAAGTTCTTTCCCCCTACTGCCAGTGTTGCCTCACCTGCTGCCTCAACAGGATCTCTTCTTTACCGTTGGGCACGTTTTCTCCTCTTTCGGCTATAAGCTACCAAACCTACTGCCAGACACGCTTTCTCCTCGGTTGTCACAAGCTACCAAACCTGCTACTATTGCTATCCACACATGCTAGTATCGTTGTCCATACATGCTGCTATCACTACATACATGTGCTGTTATTACTATTTACATGTGCTATTACTGCCTCTTGCACATACTGCTATTGCTATCTGCACGTGCTGCCACTGCTCACACGCATTACAACTATTGTTCCTATGCATTGCTGCTGCTATCCACGCACACTGTTGCTGTTCACTTGCACTGTTGCTACAATCTGGGCATGCTGTTGCTATCCACTCATGCAGCTGCAGCTTGTTCACACTGCTATTGTTGTTCGCGCGTGCTGCTCTCACTGATTTGGTTGTTAGACGTGCTAAACTTACTGGTATAGCCTACTATATGTGTTGCTGCCATCCACGTGCACTGTTGCTTCTGTTTGTACCCGTTGCTCCTGCTATCCACCCGTGCTGCGACTACTTTCCACACACACTGTTCTTATTATCCACACATGTTGCTCCTGCTATTCATATGTGTTACTGCTATTTACATATGATGCTACTACTGTCTATGTGTGCTACTACTGCTGTCTACTTGCGTTGCTGCTATTATTCATGCGTACTGCTACTGTATGCTTATGTCGTTGTTGTTATCCACACATATTCAAGCTGTCTACTCGCGCCATTGCTACTATCCGCACTCCCTCGAGCTATTATCACTGCTTGCAGGCACCTCTTGTTAATATTGCCTCTTAATTGCTAGTACAGGAACCTCCCGATGGCTACTGCATTCCTAGATTAACTCCCCTGTTGTAGGATTTTCAGGTGGCTACTACGGGTGGCTACTTCATTCCTAGATGCTGCTACTACAGCTACTGGTGTAGGACACCTCCTGCTGTTGTTGCCTCCTTGTTTATTGGTGTAGGTTGTTGGTTTGTTGGTTCAAGGTCGGCTGCTGTAACTAGGTAAAGGGTTAGTTGTTGCAAATTGGTGAAAGGTTAGCTGCTGCAACTTGGTAAAAGGTTGGCTGCTGCAATTTGGTAAAGGTATGGTGGCCAACTGCCTTTCTCTCCCTCTTGGTTGGCAACCTTGCTGCCTCTTTTGGCATGCTGCCTTACTCTTCCACTTGGCCGACTACCATGCTCTCCCTCTTGGTCGACTACCTTGTTGCCTCTTTCTCCCTCTTAGCTAGCTACTGCAATTAGGTTTTGTTCTCTCAAAAACGTTTGCAACACACACCTTTCTTACAAGACGCATAGGGGTATTTATAGAGCCTTGAGATTAGGGTTACATGATCATCAACGATCATCATTGATTCCTATAGGTTGCCTTACGATCAATGACCAGATTTGAATCCTAAAATTTAGGGTCAATGGTCAACATTAACTTCCTAAAATTTAGGATCAATAGTCAATGATCAACGGTCAATCTTAACCCTTAAAATTTAGGGTCATGGTCAACATTGACTCCTCAACATCAAGGTTAACCTATCATCACTAGTTTTTCCAAATACCCTCATTACATCTCAACGACATTCATAACATCAAATCAATAAATATAACCGTGTAAGATGATGTTGACAACAAATCTAACATTAGCCATTAAAAATAGGCTCAACAGTTTCTTGATAATCAACATTATATATTTATATATCTCCCTTCATAACTAATTTAACCTTAGATCTCTCTACTAAGCCATCTACCTTATAGTTGATTGAAAAACCCCTTTACATTCCATTGGGTTTTTCTTTTCGATGGAGACATTATTTCCTATATATCATTTCTCTATAGTGCTTCTATTTTCTCTTCAATTGCCTTAGTCTACTTTAGATCCTTCAAGGCCTCATCTACAATGGATGGAATATGTTTAGAGGATAATTGGATCACATACTTGTTAGTGGGGTTGATAAATTTTGGGTGTTGACATGGTTAGCAATTGGGTATTTGACCTTTTATTCTTTACATAAAAGAATTTATATCTAAAAGGCAATTTATATCCATTAGAATAATTATTAGTCATTATGATAAGAGTTTATGTTTTGTAACTCAACATTATTCTTCAAAGATTAGTCGTGTACTATAAACTAAGTATTACTAGAGAAAGGTTATTTAAGAGCTTTTAAATAAGTCACTTCACTTATACCTTCTTGTATTGTCAAAAGTAGTATCTCGTGGTGAAAGATAGTCTTGTTCACTTAGTTTTATTAAATATGTTTGCATGTAATAATCATTCAAACCAAACCAAACCTCCCATCATTCCATTAATATATATTTAAGATATATAATATATATTTTAATACAATATATATTATAACATAAATATATTATAATAAATAATTAGAATATGGATCATAATAAATATATGGATTATACTGATTATAATATGGAATAAGATATGGAATAAGAGTAGTTAATAAATGAAATAGTTAATGGTGGGGTTACCATTATCTTTTTGTAGTGACGAATCTTGTATATGTTCCTAAGAAAAGGAATTTATCCATTTTTCAGGGTCTCAAAAGGGCGTGGAAGAGGGATCTTTTACCCAGTATCGAAGAGTTTGAACCAATTTTTCTAAATGGATAGGATAAGGTATTAATACATCTAATACAGAATTTAAACGTGGAAATTTGTCCTCTAAAAAAGGAAACAGTGAATGAATTGATCATAAATTATGAGATTTGACTATTTCTGTTGATCTATGCCAGGGGAATTAGTAATGTGTCAAGAGAAATTGGTACAAGAAGCTGTGGATACACTTCTTGATAATGGAATCCACAAACAACCAATAAGGGACAGTCATAAGGAAGTAACTCTATCCCCAACAGTGATAAGATTAAAATCCTTGTAATATTCTGAACCATTCATGAACATCACAG
>CM038611.1:1216218-1250545 GCA_021533255.1 Ceriops tagal | reverse complement strand
TTAATAGTGTTAGAATATTTTAAAATAATATTTTTATTAAAAAATCAGTCATAATGTGACCCAATTAATATGATTTAGTTTCATATGTTATTGTACTATTAAAGACTATAACTTTAAATGTTAATGGATATACCTAATTTAAACTATAAAATTGTGCATATATATGTGTGTAATTAATCCTTTCTTTTCCTAACACGCATGAAAACCTTAGATTGCAGAAAAAGGTCAAAAGAGAGAAATCAGTTGTTAGGCTAAGATAAGCTATTCAATTATATCAATGACTTCAACTTCTACTAATTTAGATATATCATTTATTAAGTTATTTGCTTGAAATTAATTAATTTTAAGATCTAAAATTAATGTTTAATAATGATGTTTAAATAAATAATCAACAAGTAGTATCGGAATCTATGTTTAGCAATTGATTATTTTCTATGTATAAATGACTAAATATATACTTAATTTGTGGTTGTTCTTTAATTGAAATGATTGAAAGAAAATAATAGATATTTAATCTTAAAGATTAATTTGTTATGGTTTCATATAAAATAATAAAATTTTACATGTTTAATTTGTATTTATGCCAATTGATTCCTTCATTATTCAACCAAAATATTAGATTATGTATATTTAATTGATTCTTTTGGTTTTGATCTTGGAAACTCTTAATTGAGTTTTATTACAATTCAGCATTTATGGTATAAAAAAAAAAAGGAAAAGGCTTTGATTTTGTCGTAATTGTGCTATAAGGAATTTTCAATTCCTTTCAAATGATGCTACATATGTTTATATGTATATATATTTAACATGATATAATGGTCATTAGATTAACTAAATAAATATATATTTCATGCATAATTATGGTTATAATTTATTAGTCGCCAAAGTGACTAAATTAGTATGAATAATGACACATAAATAGTCATTTACCCATGATTTTAACAAAATACATATGAATAAAAGTTGATTGGATAAATTGACGTTACTAATTAATAAAATTATAGGATTTGTCCAAAAATAAATTATTATTCTATGATTAGTAACATTATTACAATATATTAATATTTTTTTAAAATATATTTGTTTATTAAAAATGGCAAACATATTTAATTGAAAAATAATTAATTACCTATTAAGTTTTAATATGATATTTACTTATGACATGTATTATAGTATTTTCCAAAAAAAGAACTATTATACACTTTGATTATTAATTAAATCTAATTTATGATTAATATTAGCATTTGTAATTGTGTAGCTGTTTTTATTCATTTGCATGCTTTATATGTTGTTATATTTAATGGATTAAACTTTTTTGAATGACATGAACAAGTTAATTTTCACTTAGGTGTTATGAATCTTGTCTTAGCATTACTGACAACTAAGCCTACTGCTACTACTAATTCAAACAATAAGGCAAAAAAGTTACATCATAAAGTATAGGAATGCAGCAACAAATTGAGCCTCATGTTTCTAAAAATGACTATTGTAAAAAACATTAAAACAACTATTTTTCAAAAAGAAAGTGCATAAGAATATTTGCAGTTTATGGAAGAATGCTTCCATTTTGTGGATAAGTCACTTGCTGCTACTTTGATGGTAGAGCTCATGACCATGAAGTTGATTGGGTTATGAACTATATAAGAACATATTATTGAAATGACTAATATTGTAACAAGACTTAAGATCTTGGGATTAACAGTAAAGGACTCTTTTTTAGTGCAATTCATTTTAAACTTATTACCTTTTGAGTATAAATCATTTCCAATTAATTACAACATTATAAAGGATAAGAGGAATATTAATGAATTAACCATTATGCTTCTTTAGGAAAAAACAAAATTAAAAAATTAAAAGAGTCACTCCATTAATCTTATTAATAAAAAGGCTGAGAAAGGAATAAACATAAAAGCCTACTAGTTCAAAAAAAGAAAAGGACCTGCTTATGGTCCTTAGGTTGAAAAGAAGGAATGAATGGGTGATAAATGTCACCTCTATAAAAAGCTTGAACATTATCAGAAAGATTGCCTAAAGCATAGGCCTTGGTTTAAAAAGAAAGGTAAATTTAATGTCTTAGTTTGTTTCAAATCAAATTTAACTAAAGGTCCATATAATACTTGGTGGCTTGATTTTGGTGCTACAACTCATATATCCAATATAATACAAGGATTCATTACGATCTAAACCACAAATCCAATTAAAGATTTTCTCTTTATAGGAAATAGTATGAAGGCTCCAATTAAAGATATAAGAACTTATCATTTGGTCTTGGATACTAGTTATCATTTAGACCTATCATAAACTCTTTATGTACCTTTAACTAGAAGAAACTTTATTTTACTTTCTAAATTGGATGGTTTTGGAATAAATGTTAAGTTTGGATATGCCAATTTTAATTTATACAAAATAATAGTATGACTGATTTAAGTATTCTTATTGATTTTTTATATAAATTAAAACTTGATCATAATTTTGTCAAATCCTTACTTAACGTGTATCACAATGTTTGATTTAAGCGTAACATAATGAATGAAAATTTTGCTTACTTATAGCACAAGTATTTGGGTCATATATCAAAAAAAGATTAGTAGGATTGGTAAATAATAAGATTCTTTCAAATTTAGACTTTATTGATCTTAGACCACATGTTGATTGCATTAAGGGCAACCAAACCAAACACAATAAGAAAGCTACCACAATAAGCACCCAGCTTTTTGAAATTATACACATTGATATTTGTGGACCTTTTAATACTCTAACTTTTAATGGACAAAAAATATTTCATTACCTTTATAGAAGATTTTTCATGTTATGGTTATATTTATTTGCTTTATGAAAAATTGCAATCTTTGGATGCCTTTAAAATATACATAAAGGATGTTGAAAGGCAATTAGACAAAAATGTGAAAATTATAAAATTTGGTAGAAGTGGTAAATATTATGGTAAATACAATAAGTCATGGCAGTGTCCAAGTTTGTTCACAAAATTCCTCAAAAGGTGATAAGGACCTTTTTAGGTCTCATATTGAGAGGGGGAGGAGGTGAATCAATGTGAGATGCTTACTTTTTACAAATCTATCTAGATTAAACCTCTATGACCTATTAAAGTCTATGATATAATTTTATCTTACTTCTTTATTTGAAAATGGTCATATAAATATCAAGCAAACACAAGCACCCAAGAACACATAGAATTTTTATGTAGTTCACCCATAATGTGTGAGCTACATCCATGATGTGATAGGATCACTCCTAGATCACACAATGTAGTCTTGTAATCAAGGGATATAGCTGATGTTATGGAAGGATCTCTCCTTAACCACTATGGAAGGATTACTCCTTAACTACTTACAATGATCTCTCAATCACCCTAAGGGTTTCCCACCCTTTTTTAAGAAGTATAAAAAAAGATTATGACAAAAATGTCCCTGAGAAAGATCTCTCCATTTGCACAGACTGTTGTTGTAGAAAATTGATCTTCTCTTTTCTTTCTGTTGTTCTCTCTTCACTATTGGTCTTTGCCCTCTTTCTGTCGGTTTCCCAGCTTTCTCTTTGTCTTTCTCTCTACTAGTCTCAACTCTCTACCTCTACCGGTCTTAATGCTCTACCTCTATCGATGTCAACTTTTTGCTTCTACCGATCTTAACTCTCTACCTCTAGCGGGTTTCTCTCTTATCTTTGTTAGGTTTCTCTCCTATCTATCGGTTCTCTCCTCTGCAACTCTCTACTGGTTCTCTCTTCTATAGATTCTCAATTATCTGTCGTTTCTCTCTTTTATAGGTTCTCAATTGTTTGCTAGTTCTCTCCTCTATAGGTTCTCTCATTTTTGCCAATTCTCTCTTTCTATTTCTACTGCTCTCTCTTTTGTTCTCTATCATTGCCTTTTTCTTCCTTTTCTGCCACTAGATCTTGTTTTGGTTTTTGGCACTCTCTCTTGCTATACTTGTTGTTCCCCATCTTTTTTACTTTACTCTCTATATTCTTTCAGTGGTTATATGAGTATTTATAAGCCTTGAATTTAAGGTTGCTTATCATCAATGGTCAGTATTGATTTCTTAAATTTAAGGTCAACGATCAACATTGACTCACACCCAATAAGTGACTTGCAGTGCCACTACTAAACGTAATGCCATAGGCAACAATTAGTACTTTCTTTACAGCCAAAACACCACTAGCAATCTGAATCACCTTGTCGTTTTTAACAGTGCAAGGTGGGGTTGGCAATATCTTGATTTTGGCCTTACTTTCTCTCCTCATTCTTGTCACATTCCACCCATGCCGTCTTCCTCAACCCTTAAATAACTTAGCTACCAGCACACTTTGTAACTACAGCAAACACATCTTAAAGGCACTCATAACATTAAATTAACAAGGATAAATATATATAAAATTGTTGTTCCCACAACCTTGTATGAGTTGTAATTGTTGTTAACTAGGTTTAAGTGTGCAAGAAAGTAAAACCACATAGAAAGGCAAAAAGGTAAAAGCCACATGGAAGGGCAAGAACGTAAAAGTCATATGGAGAGGCAAAACAGTAAATTTACCGCAAGTAAGCCCTATTAGGGTTTCATGGAAGGGAGTCTATAAAGACCTTGGAAGACAAAATTAGGTAAGGCCAACACAATCAAATACATGGCAAAACAGCAAACCCTACACAGAAAAACACTACCTACAAAAGAAAAGAGTAGCCGTCGAGTGAACAGTATAGCCGTTGAGTGAACAGTAGCCGATGGACGAAGAGAGCGAAAAAAGGAGAAGAGGAGTAGCCGTTGGACGAAGAGAGAGAAAACACTTGAAAGAGAGAGAAGAGCCATCGATGGGAAGAATAAGAGAAAAAGAAAATTGTAGCCGTCGTCAGAAAAGAAGAAGAGAGAGAAAACGAATTCGTCGGACGAAGGAGAGAAAAAGAGAAAAATATATATACGGCCAAATCGGAGTCGTCGTCGGGCAAAGGAGAAAAGAGGACCAAAAAGGGGAGAAAACCGGACACCACCGATACGCCCAAAATACACCCAAAGAAGATAGAGAAGCCGTTGTTAGAATAACAGAGGCAGGTCGGAAATTGAGCAAATCAGAGCAAATTGACGGAAGGAGAGAGAGAAACCCGACTGCTAGACCAGAGGAGTCGACGGGAAGAAGAGAAAAAGAAACCCAATGGCCAGAACAGAGGAGTTGACAGGAAGGAGAGAAAGAAAACCAATTCGGCCAACCAAGTGAGCCGACAGCAGAATAGAGGAAGAGAGAGAAAAGAAGGAGAAAAATCATACACGGCCAGATCGGAGACCGTCGGCAGGAAGAAGAGTGACGACAGAATAAGGGGGCTGAACGGAGAACAAAGGTCTGAGAGAGAGAAAAGGAACTGGACGGTAAGAGAGAGAAATCTGGCGATAAGAGAGAGAAATCTAGTGAGAAGAGAGAGAAATCTGGCTGGACCGCAAGAGAGAGAAACGGATAGGCGAGCCGTGAGACAGTGAGATCGTAAGACAAGGAGACGGGTGAGACCGTAAGACAGTGAAAGTAGGAATTGTGTGAGACAACGTAGAGAAGGAATTCGGCGAAGCATTGAACTCAACGTATTTCTGGACTTCTTTAAGAGAGGTTAGAGAGCGTTGTGGTGAACTTTTAAGCGGCAGTAGAGCAGCCTTTCAATTCAACAGAGGCAAGACAAACTAGAAGAAGGGTAGACACAATAAGTGACACTCTTTGTATTGTACTTGCTTAGTAATTGCAATAGTGAAAGGAGTAGAGAATTAAAGACATCCATTGTAACCTGTATTCACAAGTATAGTGGATAGTCTCGGTAGAGGGAGAGTCCCTACCATCGTGGATGTACGTCACGTTGATGGAACCACGTAAATCTCGTTTGTCTTTAATTTGCTTTACGTTCTATGTTTTAAAGAGTTGTGAACGCAGCTAAAGTATCAGCCAACTCATATCCTAACGAAGACCTAAATAAGAACATCCATATTGTCAAATAGGCAAGGTGTCTGAAAGGTGACTTTGGGGACTATTGTGATTAGTAGGTAGCAATAGATCTACCTTAGTCGAGTCTGAGAAAGAGTTTGCTTTTAAGAAGAGGTTGAAGTTGTTCACTTACCTGCGAATTGCAAATTGTGGTGATACTAATTCACCCCCCTCTCAGTATCACAAACTAGTAGATCCTAGGGAGAAGTCGGGAACTTAAAAAATGTTGTTGACAACAAATCCAACATTAGCTATCAAAGATAGGCTTAACAAAAGTTATAGCATATGTGTACAGTGTACTGTGCCAAACATACCTCAACAAAATAGTGTAGTAGAAAGGCAAAATCAAACATTAATGGATATAGTTAGGAGCATGATATACAACTCCTTTCTACCTAAATCTTTATGAATTTATGTATTAAAAATTACAAATTATTTGTTAAATATGATTCTTATTAAAGCAACTTAAATTACTTTTATTGAGTTATAGATATGAAGGAAAACTAGTTTATAGCACTTGTATGTTTAGGGTTATCAAGCAAAAGCAAGAATTTATAACCCACATCAAAAGAAATTAGTGTCTCAAATGATTAGTTGTTACTTTATTTGTTACCCAGAGAAGTCTAGAGGGTATATATTTTATTACTTAAAACATAATTCAAGAATTGTAGAAACTAGTAATGTAATATTCATTAAAAATGGTGAAGTTAATGGGAGTAATAAATATCAAAAATGTTGTTCAAGAAATTTAAGAACATTTAGATGAAGAGATATTCCCCAAAGGAGTTAAGTCACAACTAACTAATGAACCACAAATAACATTGAAAAGATCTCAAAAAGAAAGGAGATTAGGTATTTCAAATGATTATATAGTTTATTTACAAAAGTTAGATTTTAATATCAGAATCAATAAGGATCTAGTTTCATTTTCACAAGCAATAAAAGGCACTAAATTTATTAAATGGATTAATGACTTAAAAGATGAATTGAAATCCATGGAAAGAAAGAATATTTGGGATATCATTGAATTGCCAAAAGGATGCATAAGAATCGATTGTAAATGGTTCTTTAAGACTAAACACGACTTAAGTGGCAATATTAAATGATATGTAGCTAGATTTATTACCAAGGGTTATACTCAATAGGATGACATTGATTATATAGAGACGTTTTCTCTAGTCTTGAAGAAGATTCATTAAGAATAATTATGACATTGGTGGCTCAATATAACTTAGAGTTACACCAAATGG
This sequence comes from Ceriops tagal, assembly GCA_021533255.1. Classification (NCBI taxonomy): domain Eukaryota; kingdom Viridiplantae; phylum Streptophyta; class Magnoliopsida; order Malpighiales; family Rhizophoraceae; genus Ceriops; species Ceriops tagal. The sequence continues at coordinate 1,243,331 of CM038611.1, read as the reverse complement.
ATGTGAAAATTACCTTTTTTAATGGAAATCTTAAAGAGGAAGTTTATATGGATCAAGTTGAAGGTTTTTCCATAAAAGGAAAAAATTAAATGGTGTGTAGACTTAAAAGGTAAATTATGGATTAAAATAAGCTTTTCGACAATAACATCTTAAGTTTAATGATATCATTACATCTTTTGTGTTTAAGAAAAATACTGTTAATCAATGCATTTACCAAAAAAATAGTGGGAGTAAGTTCATCTTTTTAGCTCTATATGTTGATGATATTTTGATAAAGTAAAAATTTTCTCTCCAGGAATTTTGAAATGAAAGATATATAAGAGGCATCTTATGTGATAAGAATAGGAATATTTTATAATATATCAAATAGATTATTATGATTGTCTTATAAGGGCTGTATCGAGAAGATTCTAAAAAAATTCAATATGAATAAGTGTTCATATAGGCTTGTTCCTATATAGAAAAGTGACAAAATAGTCTAATGCAATGTCCCAAAAATGATGTAGAATGCAAGAAAATGAAATCTATTCTATATGCATCTATTGTTGATAGTTTAATGTATCTGCAAGTTACCAATAAACCATATATCAATTTTGCAGTTGGAATGTTGGGTAGATATCAAAGTAATCTTAGAATGGATCATTGAAAAGATATAAAGAAAGTGATATGGTACCTATAAGGATCTAAAACTTATAGGCTTATGTATAAAAAATCTAATCATTTAAAAATGATTGGATATTTGGATTCAAATTTTGTTAGATATGATTGTTGTTCGCACAGTTTTGTATGGGTTATAATTGTTGTCAACTAGGTTTAAGTGTGCAAGAAAGTAAAGCCACATGGAAGGGCAAGAAAGTAAATTTGCTGCGTAAGGGCAAGAACGTAAATTTGCCACGTAAGCCCTATTAGGGTTTCATGGAGGAGTATATAAAGGCCATTGGAAGACAACAAATGAAGACAAGTCGATAATTGAGCAAAACGGACAGCAAAACTAGACAACCAGCTGACCAAAAAGAGAAAACATGAGGAAAGAGTCAGCCAAACAAAAAGACGTCCAAAGCAAACCACTCGAAAAACACAAGGGAGCAAACAGCAAACCACCACTTGCAAAGGGAGAAGACACAGCTGGACAACAACCAAAGGTGAATGGCAAATCACAAATCAGAAGGTGCTGGACAGCAAAACACAAAGGGTGACCGGCCAAAGAGAGAAAACAAGGGAGGAACGGCTAGACAGCAAGAGCTAGACGACAAAACACAAAGGGACAGCCAAAGGGAGATAGCTGGCCAACCAAAGGTGAACGTCCAAACCAATCTACACAACCAAAGGTGAACATCTAAACCAACCTACACGGCCAGACAAGGTAAACATCTAAACCAATCTACACGGCCAAACATAACCAACGGCAAAGGGGTGGATGGCCAAGCAAGGAGGAGAACGACCAAAGCAAGGCTGGACAGCAATGGAGAACACACGGCAAAGAGATGTGATGGCTGGAGAAAACCATGTGACTCACGTAAGAGAGAAGACAGCACACTATCCGTAAGGGAAGAAAGGAGAAGTCATGAAAGAGGAGACAATCGGGAGAGCAAACCAAGCTGTCTGGAGGTGTGAAACGGACAAGTGCAAACTAGAAACAGTGGTAAGGCGTGTGACCAGCAAGGCATGCAAACCAGAAACATATGTGAGACGTGAAACGCTAAACCAGAAGCGTGGGTGAGGTGTGTGACCAGCAAAGGGTGCAAACCAGAAACGTGCGTGAGACGTGTAACGTCAAATCAGAAACATGAGGCAGGCCATAAGACGTGGAACGGCAAACCAGAAACATGAGGCGAGCCGTGAGACAAGGAGACGAGTGAGACTGTGAGACGGTGAAAGTAAGAGCTGTGTAAGACAACCTAGAGCAGGAATTCAACGAAGCATCAGAAAGAACTCAACGTATTTCCATATTTCTTCAAGAGAGGTTAGAGAGCGTTGTGGTGAACTTCTAAGCGGCAGTGAAGCAGTCATTCAATTCAACAGAGGCAAGACAAGTTAGAAGAAGGGTAGACACAATAAGTGACACTCTTTGTATTGTACTTGGTTAGTATTTGCAATAGTGAAAGGAGTAGAGGATTAAGACATCCATTGTAACTGAAATTCTCAAGTATAATGGATAGTCTCGGTAAGGAAGAGTCCCTACCACCGTGGATGTACGTTACATTGACGGAACTACGTAAATCTCGTGTGTCCTTAATTTGCTTTACGTTCTATGTTTTGAATTGAGTTGTGAACGTAACTAAAGTATCAGTCAACCCATAACCTAACGAAGACCTAAATGAGAACATTTGAATTGTCTATTAGGCAAGGTGTCTAAAAGGTGACTTTGGGGACTGTTGTGATTAGTAGGTAGCAATAGATCTACCTTAGTCAAGTCTGAGAAAGAGTTTGCTTTTAAGAAGAGGTTGAAGTTGTTCACTTAGCTGCGAATTGTGAATTATGGTGATACTGATTCACCCCCCCTCTCAGTATTACAAACTAGTAGATCCTAGGGAGAAGTTAGGAACATCAATTGGTATCAAAGCACAGGTTCACCAGTTTGAAACTTAATAGTTTGGTGTACTAGTTTGAAGGGTTTCAGAAGTTTTAACTGGTTCAGCATACTAAGAAATGGAAGCCGGTACTAGCACCAGCACTACTTACAGCAAGAAGGTTTCAATCTTCAATGGAACCAACTACCATATATGGAGAACAAGAATGCAAGTGGTATTTGCAACCATGGGCATAAATGTGGTGAAATTTGTACATGAGGGTTTGTGGCCCCAGAAAAAGGTAAAGATCCAACCGCAGAGGAATTAAGGCAGTTTAAGATAAATGGGAAGGCCTCAAACGTCATCATTTCAGCATTGACAGATGCTGAGTATGCTAAAGTTATGGATTGCAAATCTGCTAAGGAGATATAAGACAGATTGCAAAAAATCTATAAAGGTGATGGCAGAATGAAGGAGGCCAAGCTTCAAGTCTTCAAGGAGAGATATGTATCTCTCAGAATGCAAAAAAATGAGACAGTCCAGGAGTTCTTCACCAGAGTTATTGATGTTGTAAACGATCTAAGAAGTCATGGGAAGAACAAGAAGGACTTATTTATTGTGAAGAAAATTCTGAGAATTCTGCTTGAGAGGTTTGCCTCAAAGGTAGCAGCCATAGAGGAGAGTAGAGATCTTAATTCTATGTCTCTGCATGATCTCTAGTTTAATGTCATTGCATATGAGATAAGGATAAAGTCAACGGAGAGCTTCTCAACATCAAAGGTATCAAAGGAGGTAGCTTTCAAAGCTATGAAACACTTGAAGATAAAAGAAAAGGAAGAATCATCCAGTAAGGATAATGATGATGATGAGGAAGAAAGTGAAGGTGAAGTGTTGGCATACTTCACAAGGAAGTTCAAAAAGGGGTCTAAGAAGGGAAAAGGATAGTTGTCCTTGAGATGTTATCGTTGTGGGTAGATTGGACACTTTGCTTCTCAGTGCAAAGTGAAACTTGATGATGAAGATGAGGATGGTGATGATGAGTAGAATTCGAAATGGAGAAGACCATCGTTCAAATCAAAGAAGTCCAGCAAGAAGACTGCCAACCCATAGAAGAATAAGAGAGGCTCATTCAAGAGTTATGTGAGTTAGACAAAAGAAGCTGATGAGGAGGAAGATGAAGACTCATCATATGAGCATGCCTTTATGGCATCAGCTCAAGGTGGTAGTTCAACCTCTGAAGAGGAAGAGGAGGTTGATAAAGAAGAACCAGATCTTGAACCTGAGTTGGAAGTAGATTCAAAGGAGATAATCAGAAGGGGCAGAACCATAAGAAGGTTAGAGGCCCATATAAAACAAGTTGAAGCAAAGTCTGAGGAAGCAGAAAGTCAAAAAGATGAAATAAGGGTTGAACATATTGACTTGAAGAGAAGATTTGAAAAATAGATCAAAATATGTGAAGACCTTACAATAGAGCTTGGCTCAAGGGCTTCAAAAATTGAAGAAATGGAGCAAGAGTTGTTAAGACTTCAGCAATAACTTAAAAGGAGTGAAAAGAACTTGCAGAAGCTTGAAATGATAGGAGAAACAAGTTTTGTAAGAGAAAAGAAGAATGAAGAGAAAATGCAGCAATCTGAGGCTACATTGCCTAAAGATAATAAGAATTTGCCATATAAGTTGAAAGAGAAGGTTGTGACTCAGGAGAAGATAGCTGAGAATAAAGAAGATTTGAAGAAGCAACCTAGGGTGGTAAACAAAAATGAAGAAAAGAAGGTCAACTAGCAAAGGGCTACGGTTGAACAGAAGAAGGAGAAGAAGTTGATTGAAATGAAAGTCACACAAGCAAAGAAGCCAGCAACTTTGCCTACACAACAAGTAATGAACAGAAGAAAACAAGCTGTAAGTAGACCCAAGAAGAGGCAGTTTTAAGGTCACTGTCTTTATTATGGAGTTTGGGGTCATAAAGCGAGTAGCTGCTGGTGGAGAAGGCTAGTATATGTCTCCAACTTGAGAAGATACGATGCTGCATACAGGGGGAGACAATACAGAATTCAAAAGAGAACACTTATCGTGAGTTCTTGCACATACTGTAAAAGGCAAGGACACGCTGACAAGGATTGTTGGTGGAAGCCCAAACTAGTGGTTTCAAAGAACAAGTTTAATATATTGGCAGACTTGGAACAGTGTGAAAGGTGCGGGTAAGATGATCATAATGCCAAGAGATGCATGACACTTCTCCCTGAGCAAGAGAAGACACTTAATGGCATAGTGAAAACAAGCGGTGCAATCAAAGCTGAGAAAAAGGAGAAAGCTATCTTCCAGCCAGTTCAAAAAAAGGAATATAAAGCTAAAAGGAAGGTGGCTAATATAGCTGAAATTACACTCAAAGCTAACTACAAGGATAAGTAGTGGATTCTTGATAGTGGATGCACTTCACATATGATGGGAGACAAGAGTAAATTGTCAAAGCTAAACAAGTCAAGAGAAGGCAGAGTCAAGTTTGGCAATGATGATTCACTCAACATCAATGGTCAGGGGTCAGTAAACATTGGAAGAGGAAAGCTGAAAGATGTTCTGCACGTTGAAGGACTTAGATATAATCTAGCATCTGTTAGCCAACTATGCAATGAAGACCATAAGGTAATATTCACAAAAACAGGTTGCCAGGTAAAGAGTAAAGAAGGCAATACTGTTGCAGTCGAGAAAAGAACAGTTAGAAATTTGTATGTGATTGATAAGGACAAGACAAACAGCTGTTTACTTACAAAAGAAGAAGAAAATCAACTATGGCATAGGAAGCTGGGACACTTAACACAGAAGAACATAAGGAAGCTGACTACTACTTATGCAATCAGAGACATTCTCGACCTCAGGAGAGAGAGAAAGTTTGTTTGCTTAGCATGCTCTAAAGGAAAACATGTCAGAAAGCAGTATAAGACCAAAGAGTTCAGTTTTGAAGTAGTGCTTGACATTGTGCATACTAATTTGTGTGGGCCGATGAGAACAAAAGGGTTGAATGGTAAGAGGAACTTCATCTTGTTTGTTGATGATTATTTGAGAAGGACCTGCATCATGCACCTCAAACACAAGTCAAAAATTTTGAATTACTTCAAGAGATACAGAAGATTGGCTGAAAATAAGAGTGGAAGGAAGATCAAAGTATTGAGGTCAGATCAAGGCACTGAATTTACAAATGAAGCTTTTGAAGATTACCTTGAGAAGCATGGTATTCACCATCAGATGGCAGCAGTAAGAACACCTCAATAGAACGGGGTGGTAGAGAGGAAAAATAGAGCTGTGGTTAAAATGGCAAGAACTCTACTGTTGGAATCCAAGCTTCACACAAGATTTTGGATAAAAGTAACATTTATAGCCGTGTACTTACTGAAGAAAGTTCTACTAAGGCCCAATACTAATAAGACTCCATATAAGCTATGGAGTGGGAAGAAGACGACAACCAAGTATCTTAGAATCTTTGGCAGCCCATGTTTTGTGAAGAACAAAGAGCAAAACTTGGGAAAATTCAATGCTAGGTCTGATGAAGGCATCTTTGTCGGATACTCAGCAAAGACAAAAGGTTACAGAGTTTTCCTACATAAGTTGGGAAAAGTGATCACGTCCAATGATGTACGAATAGATGAGAACTGGAAAACAATGCAGAATGGAGAAGCTGAGGACAATGAAGAAGATGACTTTAATGTAGATGAAGAATCAGACCAACCAGAGGAAAAGGAACAAGAAGTAAGTTCAGACTTAGAGAAAAGTGAGTCTAAAGATGAAGAAAGAGATCCTCTTACAACTAAGACTGTGCAAGAAAGAAAGCTAAAGAAAACGTGGACCAGTGCTCATCAAGAAAATCAAATCATAGGTGACCCATCAACAGGAGTTACAACAAGAAGAAGAATTGTGGGAGCTATTGCTTTACTATCACAAGTTGAACCTAAATATGTTAAAGAGGCTATAGAAGATCTAACTAAATCTCTGTCCACAGAGCTGTTTGAAAAGCACAGAATGAGTCTATCTGTGCAAATGCCTCCTTAAGCCTGAAGTTTAGGTGAATCCTCCATTTCTACTTTGTGAATTTTTTAGATTTGTAATTGGTTGACAAAGGGGGAGAGAAGCAACAGTGCAGAGGGAGCTGTTAAGAAAGGGGGAGTTGAAATTGCTGCATAATGGCTTTTGTTGTGAGTGTTGCCAACAATTACAAAGGGGGAGATTGTTGTTCCCACAGCCTTGTATGGGTTGTAATTATTGTTAACTAGGTTTAAGTGTGCAAGAAAGTAAAGCCACATGGAAGGGTAAGAAAGTAAATCTGCCGCGTAAGGGCAAGAACATAAATCCGCCATGTAAGCCTTATTAAGGTTTCATGGAGGAGTATATAAAGGCCATTGGAAGACAACAAATAAAGACAAGTCGGCAATTGAGCAAAACAGACAACAAACCTAGACAACCAGCTGACCAAAGAGAGAAAACGTAAGGAAGGAGCCAGCCAAATAAAAAGACGTCCAAAGCAAACCACTTGGAAAACACAAGGGAGCAAATGACAAACCACCACTTGCAAAAGGAGAAGACACGGCTGGACTGCAACCAAAGGTAAACAGCAAATCACAAATCAGAAGGTGTTGGATGGCAAAACACAAAGGGTGACCAACCAAAGAGAGAAAACAAGGGAGGAACGGCTGGACAGCAAAAGCTGGATGGCAAAACACAAGGGGACAACCAAAGGGAGATAGCCAGCCAACCAAAGGTGAACGTCCAAACTAATCTACATAGCCAAAGGTGAACGTCCAAACCAACCTGCACGGCCAAACAAGGTAAACGTCTAAACCAATCTACACGGCTAAACACAACCAACGACAAAAGGGTGGACGACCAAGCAAGGAGGAGAATGGCCAAAGCAAGGCTGGACGACAAGGGAGAACATAGCAAAGAGGTGTGATGGTTGGAGAAAACCGTGTGACTCACGTAAGAGAGAAGACAACACACTGTTCGTAAGGGAAGAGAGGAGAAGCCGTAAAAGAGGAGACCACTGGGAGAGCAAACCAAGCTGTTCGGAGGTGTGAAATGTACAAGTGCAAACTAGAAATGGTAAGGCATGTGACCAGTAAGGTGTGCAAACTAGAAACGTACGTAAGACGTGAAACGTCAAACCAAAAGCATACGTGAGGCATGTGACCAGCAAAGGGTGCAAACCAGAAACGTGCATGAGACGTGTAATGCCAAACCAGAAATGTGAGGCAGGCCATGAGACGTGGAATGGCAAACCAGAAATGTGAGGCGAGCCATGAGACAAGGAGACAGGTGAGATCGTGAGACGGTGAAAGCAGGAGCTGGGTGAGACAACCTAGAGAAGGAATTCGGCGAAGCATCGAAAAGAACTCAACGTATTTCTAGATTTCTTCAAGAGAGGTTAGAGAGCGTTGTGGTGAACTTCTAAGTGGCAATGAAGTAGCCATTCAATTCAACAAAGGCAAGACAAGCTAAAAGAAGGGTAGACACAGTAAGTGACACTCTTTGTATTGTACTTGCTTAGTATTTGCAATAGTGAAAGGAGCAGAGGATTAAGACATCCATTGTAACTAGAATTCTTAAATATAGTGGATAGTCTTGGTAAGGGAGAGTCCCTACCACCTTGGATGTACGTCACGTTGACGGAACTACGTAAATCTCGTGTGTCTTTAATTTGCTTTACATTTTGTATTTTGAATTAAGTTATGAACGTAGCTAAAGTATCGACCAACCCATAACCTAACAAAGACCTAAACAAGAACATCCAAATTATCTATTAAGCAAGGTGTCTAAAAGGTGACTTTGGGGACTATTGTGATTAGTAGGTAGTAATAGATCTACCTTAGTCGAGTATGAGAAAGAGTTCGCTTTTAAGAAGAGGTTGAAGTTGTTCACTTACCTGCGAATTGCGAATTGTGGTGATACTGATTCACCCCCCTCTCAATATCACAAACTAGTAGATCCTAGGGAGAAGTTAAGAACTTCAATGTTGATAGTAGAAAGTTTACTTTTGGTTATTTGTTCCTATTAGTCGAAGGAGCAATATCATGAAAAAGTGCAAAGCAATCTGATAAGGACCTTTTTGAGTCTCACATTAAAAGGGAGAAGGGGTGAATCAGTATAAGATGCTTACTTTTTACAAATCTGTCCAAATTAAACCTCTGTGACCCATTAAAGTCTATGATCTAATTTTATCTTGCTTCTTTATGGGAGAACGACCATATAAATATCAAGCAAGTACAAGCACTCGAGAACACAAAATTTTTACGTGATTCACCCACGATGTGTGAGCTACATCCATGGTGTGATAGTATCACTCCTAGATCACACAATCTAGTCTTGTAATCAAAGGATACAGCTAATATTGTGGAAGATCTCTCCTTAAGCACTATGGAAGGATCACTCTTAAACCACTTACAATGATCTCCTGATTATCCCACCCTTATATAAAGTGGTTTATAAAAAGATTATAACAAAAACTCCCCTAAGAAAGATCTCTTCATATACATAAGCTACTGTGGCGGCAAACTGATCTTTTCCTTTCTTTTGCTTGTTTTCTCTTTTGCATTGCCGGTCTCTGCTTTTTACTTTTGCCAGTCTCAAATCTCTGCTTTTACTAGGTTTCTCTCCTGCTTTTGCCGCGTTCCTTTCTTGCCTTTGCTAAGTTTCTCTCCTGTTTGTTGGTTCTTTCATCTATAGGTTCTCAACTCTCTGCCAGTTCTCTCTTATATAGGTTCTCTCCTCTTTGCCAGTTCTCTCTTCTGCAGATTCTCTCCTCTTTGCTGGTTCTCTCCTCTGCAAGTTCTCTACCCTTTTTCTGCCAGTCTACTCAAGATTTATGTTGTTCTTTTCTTCCTCATTGCTAGTCTCTACCCTCTTTCTGCTAGTCTCCCCCTTTTTTACCTCTACCGGTCTCTCCTTCTTTTTTGCTACTATCTCTCATTTATTTTCTGCCACTACCTTTGTCATTCTCCTTCTTTTCTACTTTATTGCTTTCTCTATTTCTCTGTAGCTCTTTCCTTCATTCTCTACAACTCTCTCTTTCGTTTTTTATAGCTTTCTTTTGTGTTTTCGTCGCTCACCCTCTCTTCTTTTTCTACCACTACCTTTTTCTTCCTTCCGCTGGATGCTCTTTCTTTTGTGCCAATGAATACTCTTTTGCCCTTTTTGTTGAATTTCTGCCCCCTAGCTCTTTTGGCAGCTACATGGATGCTTATATGCCTTAAGTTTAGGATTGCCTTATCATCAACGGTCAATATTGATTCCTTGAATTTAGGGTTGCCCTACCATTAATGGTCAACATTGATTCCTTGAATTTAGGGTTAATGATCAGTATTGACTCCTTGAATTTAGAGTCAATGGTTAGCATTGACTTATACCCAGCAAGTGACTTAAGGTTGTTTGTAAAGGCAACATTACTAAGTGAAGTTCCCAACTTCTCCCTAGGATCTACTAGTTTGTGATACTGAGAGGGGGGGTGAATCAGTATCACTACAATTCGCAATTCGCAGGTAAGTGAACAATTTCAATCTTTTCTTGAAAGCGAACTCTTTCTCAGACTCGACTAAGGTGGATCTATTGCTACCTACTAATCACAATAGTCCCTAAAGTCACCTTTCAGACACCTTGCCTAATAGACAATACGGATGTTCTTGTTTAGGTCTTCGTTAGGTTATGGGTTGGCTGATACTTTAGCTGCGTTCACAACTCAATTCAAATCACAGAATGTAAAGCAAATTAAGGACACACGAGATTTATGTGGTTCCGTCAACATGACGTACATCCACCGTGGTAGGGACTCTCTCTCTACCGAGACTATCCACTATACTTGTGAATACAGGTTACAATGAATGTTTTTAATTCTCTGCTCCTTTCACTATTGCAATTACTAAGCAAGTACAATACAAAGAGTGTCACTTACTGTGTCTACCTTTCTTCTAACTTGTCTTACCTCAGTTGAATTGAAAGGCTGCTCTACTGCCGCTTAGAAGTTCACCACAATGCTCTCTAACCTCTCTTGAAGAAATCTGGAAATACGTTGAGTTCAATGCTTCGCTGAATTCCTTCTCTACGTTGTATCACACAATTCCTGCTTTCACCATCTTACGGTCTCACCAGTCTCCTTGTCTCATGATCTCACTGTCTCACAACTCGCTTGTCCATTTCTCTTTCTCTTGCTGTCCAGCCGAATTTCTCTCTCTTCGTCCGTCTTCGATTCTACCGGTGGTTTCTCTTTCTTCGTTCAACCGGATCTCTCTCACTGTCCAGTTGGATCTGATTTTGGCCGTGTCGACTCCTTTGTTCTGGCAGTCTCCTTTTTCTCTCTCTCTCGACGGTTGTTCTTTGTTGCTGTCAGTATCTCTCTCTTCTATGGCCGTCTAGTTTCTTCTTTGGCTGGTCTGCTTTTCTTCATGTTGTTGTCTAGCCCCGTTTAATCGTAACCAGTTTTCTCTCCTGTCGACCTGTTTCTTTGTTTTTTCGACCGTCTGTTTCTCTCTCTACCATGTTGTCTCCTCATAGATCGCTGGTATACCGGTGGTGTGTCGTTCCTCACGGGTTTCTCTCCTTCCGCCGGTCTACTCCTTTTCTCCCTTTTTCGCTATTTTCGTCCGTCGGCTACTGTTCACTCGACGGCTACTCTTTTCGATGTTATTCTGTGTAGGGTTTGGTGTTTTGCCGTGTATTCAATTATGTTGGCCTTCTTTGTCTCTTTGGTTGAACGGTTTCTCTTGTGTTTTCCGAACTCATTCTTTGTGTTTATGTCGTTCACCCTATCTTCTTGCCGTGTATGCAATTGTGTTGGCCTTGCACTGTTTTTGTCTTCCAAGGTCTTTATATATCTCTTTCATGAAACCCTAATAGGGCTTACGTGGTGGATTTACTTTCATGCCCTTCCTTGTGGCTTTTACTTTCTTGCACACTTAAATTTAGTTGACAACAATTACAACCCATACAAGGTTGTGGGAACAACAATCTCTCCCTTTGTAATTGTTGGCAACACTCATAACAAAAGCCACTATGCAGCAGTTTCAACTCCCCCTAAATATGCACTCCCCCTTCCTTAACAGCTCCTCCTGTACTGTTGCTTCTCTCCCCCTTTGCCAACCAATTACAAATCTGAAAAACTCACAAAGTGGAGATGGAGGATTCACCTGAACTTCAAGCTTGAAGAGGCATTTGCACAGATAGACTCAATCTGTGCTTTTCAAACAGCTCTGTGGATAGAGATTTAGTTAGATCTTGTGTAACCTCTTCAACAGATTTAGATTCAACTTGTGAGAGTAAAGCAGTAGCTCTCACAATTCTTCTTCTTGTTGTTACTCCTGCTAATGGGTCACCTATGATCTGATTTTCTTGATGAGTACTGGTCCACGTTTTCTTTGGCTTTCTTTCTTGCATAGTCTTAGTTGCAAAAGGATCTCTTTCTTCATTAATCACATACAAATTTCCAGCTGTTCTCTTCCCAACTGCAACAGTATTGCCTTTTTGACTCTTTACCTGGCAACCTTTTTTTGTGAATATTACCTTATGGTCTTCATTGCATAGTTTGCTGATATATGCTAGATTATATCTGAGTCCTTCAACGTGCGGAACATCTTTTAGCTTTCCTCTTCCAATGTTTACTGACCCCTGACCACTAATGTTGAGTGAATCATCATTGCCAAACTTGACTCTGCCTTCTCTTGACTTGTTTAGCTTTGACAATTTACTCTTGTCTCCCATCATGTGTGAAGTGCATCCACTGTCAAGGATCCACTGCTTATTCTTGCAATCAGCCCTTAGTGCAATTTTAGCTATATTAGCTACCTCCCTTTTTGCTCTGTATTCCTTCTTTTGAACTGGCTGGAAGATGGCTTTCTCCTTTTTAACAGCTTTTACTGCATTGCTTGTCTTTACTGTGCCATTAAGTGCCTTCTCTTGCTCAGGGATAAGTGTCATGCATCTCTTGGCATTATGGGCATCCTGCCCACATCTTTCACACTGCTCCAAGTCTGCCAGTATAGCAAATTTGTTCTTTGAAACCACTGATCTGGCTTCCACCAACACTCTTTGTCAATGTGTCCTTGCTTTTTACAGTATGTGTAAGAACTCACGACAGTTGTTCTCCTCTGAATTTTGTATTGTCTCCCCCTGTATGTAGCATCGTATCTTCTCAAGTTGGAGACATATACTGGCCTTCTCCACTAGCAATTACTCGCCTTATGACCCCAAACTCCACAATAAAGGCAACAACTTTGAAACTGCCTCTTCTTGGGTCTGATCACAGCTTGTCTTCTTCTATTCATTACTTGTTGTGTAGGCAAAGTAGCTGGCTTCTTTGCTTGTGTGACTTTCATTTCAACCACCTTCTTCTCCTTCTTCTGTTCAACCGTAGCCCTCTGCTGGCTAACTTTCTTTTCTTCCTTCTTGTTTGCCACCCTAGGTTGCTTCTTCAGATCTTCTTTATACTCAGCTATCTTTTTCTGAGTCACAATCTTCTCTTTCAACTTCTGTGGCACATTCTTATTTTCTTTAGCCAATGCAGCCTCAGATTGCTGCACTGTCTCTACATTCTTCTCTCCTTCTATAGAACTTGTTTCTCTTATCATTTTAAGCTTATGTAAGTTCTCTTTGCTAATTTTAAGTTGTTGTTGAAGTTGCAGCAACTCTTTCTCCATTTCTTCAATTTTTGAAGCCCTTGAGCCAAGCTCTACTATAAGGTCTTCACATATTTTGATCTATTCTTCAAATCTTCTCTTCAAGTCAATATGTTCAGCCCTTATTTCATCCTTTTGATTTTCAGCTTCCTCAGACTTTGCTTCGACTTGTTTTATATGGGCCTCCAACCTTCTTATGGTTCTGCCCCTTCTGATTATTTCCTTTGAAGCTGCTTGCAGCTTAGCTTCAAGATCTGGCTCTTCTTTGTCAACCTCCTCTTCCTCTTCAGAGGTTGAACTACCACCTTTAGCTGATGCCATAAAGGCATGCTCATCTGATGATTCTTCATCTTCCTCCTTATCAGCTTCTTTTATCTGACTCACATAACTCTTAAATGAGCCTCTCTTCTTCTTCTGTGGGTTGACAGTCTTCTTGCTGGACTTCTTTGATTTGAATAATGGTCTTCTCCATTTTGAATTCGCCTCATCATCACCATCCTCATCTTCATCATTACCATCATCATTTTCATGATCAAGTTTCACTTTGCACTAAGAAGCAAAATGTCCAGTCTGCCCACAACGATAACATCTCAAGGCCAACTGTCCTTTTCCCTTCTTAGACCCCTTTTTGAATTTCTTTGTGAAGTATGCCAATACTTCACCTTCACTTTCTTCCTCATCATTATCATCATCCTCCTCACTGGATGATCCTTTCTCTTCTTTTATCTTCAAGTGCTTCATAGCTTTGAAAGTTGCCTCCTTTGATACCTTCGTTGTTGCAGAGCTTTCAGCTAACTTTATCCTCATCTCATATGCAATGAGATTGCACTAGAGATCATGTAGAGACATAGAATTGAGATTTCTACTCTCCTCTATAGCTGCTACCTTTGAGGCAAACCTCTCAGGCAGAATTCTCAGAATTTTCTTCATAATAGATGAGTCCTTCTTGTTCTTTCCATGACTTCTTAGATCATTTACAGCATCAATAACCCTGGTGAAGAACTCTTGGACTGTCTCATTCTTCTACATTCTGAGAGATTCATATCTCTCCTTAAACACTTGAAGCTTAGCCTCCTTCATTCTACCATCACCTTCATAGATTTTCTGTAATCTATCCCATATCTCCTTGGCAGATTTGCAGTCCATAACTTTAGCATACTCAGCATATGTCAATGCTAAAATGATGACGTTTGAGGCCTTCCCATTTATCTCAAACTACCTTAACTCCTCTGGGGTTGGGTCTTTACCTTCTTTCGGAGCCACAAAACCCTCATGTATGCATTTCACCACGTTCATGCCCATGGTTGCAAATACCACTTGCATTCTTGCTCTCCACATATGGTAGTTAGTTCTGTTAAAGATTGGAACCTTCTTGCTGTAAGTGGTGCTAGTACTGGTACTAACTTCCATTTCTTAGTACGTTGAACAAGTCAAACTTCTAGATCCCTTCAAACTAGTACACCAAGCTGTTAAGCTTCAAACTGGTGAACCTATGCTCTGATACCAATTGAAGTTCCAGACTTCTCCCTAGGATCTACTAGTTTGTGATACTGAGAGGGGGGGTGAATCAGTATCACCACAATTCACAATTTGCAGGTAAGTGAACAATTTCAATCTTTTCTTGAAAGTGAATTCTTTCTCAGACTCGACTAAGGTGGATCTATTATTACCTACTAATCACAATAGTCCCCAAAGTCACCTTTCAGACACCTTGCCTAACAGACAATACAGATGTTCTTGTATAGGTCTTTGTTAGGTTATGGGTTGGTTGATACTTTAGCTGCGTTCACAACTCAATTCAAATCACAGAACGTAAAGCAAATTAAGGACACACGAGATTTACGTGGTTCCATCAACGTGACGTACATCCACCATAATAGGGACTCTCCCTCTACTGAGACTATCCATTATACTTGTGAATACAGGTTACAATGGATGTCTTTAATTCTCTGCTCCTTTCATTATTGCAATTACTAAGCAAGTACAATACAAAGAGCGTCACTTACTGTGTCTACCCTTCTTCTAGCTTGTTTTGCCTCTGTTGAATTGAAAGACTGCTTTACTGCCGCTTAGAAGTTCACCGCAACGCTCTCTAACCTCTCTTGAAGAAATCTAGAAATACGTTGAGTTTAATGCTTCGCTGAATTCCTTCTCTACGTTGTATCACACAATTCCTGCTTTCACCGTCTTACGGTCTCACCCGTCTCCTTGTCTCACGATCTCACTGTCTCACGACTTGCCTGTCCGTTTCTCTCTCTCTTGTTGTCTAGCCGAATTTCTCTCTCTTCATCGAATTTCTCTCTCTTCGTTTGTCTTCGATTCTACCGGTGGTGTCTCTCTCTTCATTTAGCCGGATCTCTCTCACTATCCAGCCGAATCTATCTCACCGTCCAGTTGGATCTGATTTTGGCAGTGTCGACTCCTCTGTTCCGGCCGTCTCCTCTTTCTCTCTCTCGATGGTTGTTCTTTGTTGCCATCGATATCTCTCTCTTCTATGGCCGTTTGGTTTCTTCTTTGGCCAGTCTGCTTTTCTTCGTCCTGTCGTCCAGCCCCGTTTAGCCATAATTGGTTTTCTCTCCCATCAACCCATTTCTCTGTTTTTTTAACCGTTTGTTTCTCTCTCTACTGTGTTGTCTCCTCGTAGATTGCTGGTGTGTCGTTCCTCACGGGTTTCTTTCCTTCCGCCGATCTACTCCTCTTCTCCCTTTTTCGCTCTCTTCGTCCGTCGGCTATTGTTCACTCAACGACTGCACTGTTCACGACGGCTACTCTTTTTGGTGTTATTTTGTGTAGGGTTTGGTATTTTGCCGTGTATTTAATTGTGTTGGCCTTCTTTGTCTCCTTGGTTGAACGGTTTCTCTTGTGTTTTTCGAACTCACTCTTTGTGTTTATGCCATTCACCCTCTCTTCTTGCCGTGTATGCAATTGTGTTGGCCTTGCACTGTTTTTGTCTTCCAAGGTCTTTATATATCTCTTCCATGAAACCCTAATAGGGCTTACGTGGTGAATTTACGTCCTTGCCCTTATGCAGTGGATTTACTTTCTTGTCCTTTCTTGTGGCTTTTACTTTCTTGCACACTTAAACTTAGTTGACAACAATTACAACCTATACAAGGTTGTGGGAACAACACTAGGATTACATCTCTTGGCCTGTCTAAGCAACATACTACCATTCCTACCAGTTTTTGACAAAGCTTTCTTGCAATCCATCATTCTATCTTTTGTTTCTTCCTGTAGTTGTTTAATAAGTGCAGTAGTGACGGTTATCGTTACTGGCTTCTAAGCAACTTCCTTGGCTTCTGCCTTAATAAGCTACTCAATGACTAGTGCTACTGTTGGTTTTGCAGTAATTTGGGTTGTTACCTTAATAGCTTCCTTAACCCTTGAGTAAATTAGTTGCCAACATTTCATAAATGCAGCAAACATATCTCAAAGGCTTTCATAACATCAAATAAACAAAGACAAATATATAAGATATCGTTGACAACAAATCCAACATTAGCCATAAAAAATGGGCTCAACACAATCTATCATTGCTTCATCCACTATAAAAGCAGAGTTTATGGCATATTTTGAAGTCATGATTCATACATTATGGTTAAGAAACTTTATTTCAAGACTTAAGGTTGTTAACAACATTATCAAGCTGTTGAAAATTTATTATGATAATTCTGCAGCAATATTCTTTTTCAATAAAGACAAACACTCAAAAGGTTCCAAGCATATGGAATTAAAATATTTTGCTATTAAGAAGAAGGTTTAAAAACAAAGAGTATCTATTAAGCACATTAGTATGAATCTCATGATGACAAATCCTTTGATGAAAGGTTTGCAACCAAAGTAATTTGGGGAGCATTTTCTCAAAATAGGACTTAGTTATGATAATGATAATTTGTGCTTAATTATGTTTCCGACATACATTATTTAATTTTTGTTATTTTATAATTATGTAGACATTACTATTTAAAATTAACAAGAAAGTCTATATGAGATATTATTGTTTACCATTATGAAATCATATAATCCTTATGAACTATATATGGTAAATTAGAAGTGTTGTAGTATATAAAAAAGGAGTGTTTTAAATAAATAGGATATAACTGCTATAACTTATACTTAGTATTTTACTATGCTATAACATCATATGGGATCGTAAGAGATTATTATTATAATTTATGCATAATGATTGATAGAGTGGTCGAATGTCAAAATATTTTAGTTAATAATATGAAAATATTCCAAAATAATATTCTTATTAAAAATCATTTATAATATACTCCAATTAGTATGAACTAATTTCGTATATTATGATGCTATTAAGAACTATAATTTCAGACATTAATGGACATATCTAATTTAAGCCACAAAATGGCTTGTATATGCGTGTGTGTGTGTGTGTATGTGTGTATGATCAATTCACTCTCTTCCTAACACATATGCAAAGTCCATATAAATGCATGTGATGGTAAAAAAAGGTTAAGAGAGAGAAATTGATTATTAGGCCAAGACAAACTTTTTAGTCATGTTAATGGCTTCAACTTCTATTAATTTAGGTATATTATTTATTAAGTTATTTATTTGAAAAATTAATCAATTTCAAGATCTAAAATTAACATTTAATGATGATATTTAAATAAATTATCTAACATGAACTTTTTTTTTTCTCTTTAAAAACTTTAAATAAAACTCTTTTTATGCATTTTTTGGAAATGAATGTGTGAAAGTAAGGAGAAATTTAAGCATGCTACTTCAAAACTTCTGATTAAATCATAGAAAACAAAAGGCAAGTTAGATAAATAAAAGTGGAAAAAAATTAGAGCAAGTTCAGACAAGCTTTCTCGAATTCTTATTATCCCTATTCCTACTTTATATTTTCTTTTTTTCAATTTCTCAAATTTTCCTCATTAGCTCCTTCGTGATTATTTTGACTAAAAAAAACTCTATATATGTGCAAACTAATTGGAACAATTATATATTTTATACACAACATTCAAAATGAGTAAGATCATAATGCACTTTAATTACTTCCTAACTTTTTGTTAAGGGGAGATAGAGAACCCACCCATATGTTTCTCATTTATTTTAGGATTTATTACAAAAATAGGAGGTTTAGATTTAAAATTCAACTAATTTATTTTATAAGAGTGACATAAATTTGACAATGCTTTAATTATAAACATCCAATCTTTACGAAAATCACTAAATTAAACCAAGGGATAGAAATTTACTTCCATACCATTTGTTATAGGTCACATGCTTTAATCCTGTGCTTATGAAACTTCTTTGCTCTTATTAATGCCTTCTCAAGTAAGGTTAGGCCACATGCATGTTCCTTGAAGCTCCCCATTCAATGGAGGATGGATTTTCTCCTCTACCTTAAAAGTTGACTTGTCAACCTCTTAATGCTTGGTCCATACAAAAATATGGCCATGGTGTCACACATGTATGCATGTATGCATGCATGCATGTTAATATGTTTATCAAATCTTTGAATAAGACCTTTCTTCATGTTTGCAAGTGTGAAAGTGGGAAAAATTAGAGCATCTTTAACATTTTCTAATCAAATCACAAGAAACCAACAAGTAAGCCAAGTAGATTGGTGTGGAAACCTTGTAACAAGTCTCACTATCCATGTTCCTAATTCATATTTTGTTTTCTTTTGACAACTCCTTAATAATTGACTAATATATATATGTATATGATGGTCATGTTGATGTGAGCTATTCTTGGCTATAAAAGAAGAGAAATTATAAGGATTTTTTATGATTATTTAAAATTAGAAGTTTGATATTTAATTTCATGTAATATAGAATACTCCTTTATTAAGTTTATTAGATGTTATATATTAAGTTACTTATGTATAGAAAGTGAATGTACAAAATTCATAAGATACAAGAATTTCATTTTTCTTAAAACTATCATTCATCATTTTCTTTCAAAGCATAATGGTATTAGAGTAAAGTTCATAGGACTATGTGAACCCACCCAGAACAATGATTGACCCAAAAATATATATAGGATGTTCTTAAGTAGAGGATTCCATCCTTATGGAATTGTCCTCCAAAATGTCACAAATATTGAATCATATATCAATTTCAATTAGTCACAATTTTAGCTCAATGAATATCGATAGAAAGTTAGATGATTTCAACTATGGACTCTAATCTAAGTTGTTAAGATATACATCTCTAGCAAAGATAAATTGGGATATATTAATGGAGATCTTCTTTAACTTAATGAGGAAGATACATTTTATAGGAAATGGAGGACTAAAACCGTAATTACCAAAGGTTAGTTAATCAATTTTATGGACCCATAATTAATTAGCAATTATATTTGATTTCCAATAGCAAAACCAACATGGAATGTAGTTTTCACCAATTATTTTAATGGCATTGGCACCTCACAAGTTTATGATTTAAAGAGAGAAGTGATACGACTCAAGCAAGGAGGAGGATTACTCAAAACATACTATAATAACTTTCAAGGTCTTTACAGGGAGATTGATTTTTGACGCCCTAACCCAATAAAGTGTGATATTTACCTAAAATAATATAATTTTATGATACAAAAGGATTGAGTCTATACTTTCTTAGATGGGCATGATGATAGTTTGGACAAAATTTGTGAGGATGTACTATAAATGAGTCCATTCCCATCTATTGAGCAAGCTTATACACTTGTTTGTAAAGAAGATCTATAAGAAGTGGTAATGCTAAAGGTGAAAGAAATATAATATCTAGTAGAACATTGTTGACAAAAGGGGCAAAAAAACAGCTAATCCCATAATTAATGCTCAATGGAAAATCCATTGTTGTGGGAAAGAGAAAATCCCAAAGAGATAATGGAGTATGCACCCACTATGAAAATTCAAAGCACACCAAAGAAACATATTTTAAGTTACATGGATATTTGGAGTGGTAGCATATACTTAAAGGTAAAAAGAGACGTGTTGTTGGTACTAATGCTAGTGTAGGAGGGAATGCAAGCCGAGTAGCCCTCATGGATTCAAGTTCCCAACTATTACTCGTATGGTTAGATAACTTTGAACCAAGTTTCTTTGTCACAAGATGGCACCGTTCTTCTTAACTCAAGCAAATGGCAGCTTCAAGTAATTTAGGTAACAATAATTGGATTATTAACTCAAGGGTAATTGATCATATGACGTATGATCCACAAAACTTTGTTACATTTACTCATTTGAACTAGACATGTGTTTCCAATGTTAATGGAATACCATACTTGATTATTGAAGTGGGCAAAGTGACATTTTCACTTCCTCATAATTTATCTAATACATTATTGGTTCCATATCTTATGAAAAAGTTGCTATTTCTTGGCCAGACTATTGAGGAATTAAATTCTTATGTATTGATTTATCCAAAATTTTGTTTATTTTAAGATACTCTTACTAAAGAGATCATTAGTCATGATACTAAAAATGGTGGGTTGTATTACTTAGATAATTTTAATCCTAAACAAGTAAATTCTATGGATGAAGCTAGTGTCAGAACACCACAAATTTGGTTGTGGCATCGATAGCTAAGGCATCCATCTTTTTTCATATTTGAAGCATTTATTTCCAAGGTTGTTTTCTAATTTAGATGACTATGTTTTGAAGTGTGAGACATGCATTTTAGCAAAAAGTCACTATGTTTTGTATTTGTCAATTTAAACAATATGAACTTCTATTTATGTTAATTTATTTGAATGTTTAAGGTCCATTGTCGATACAAACTCTTTAAAACTAAATGGTTTATAATTTTTTTGGATGACTACATCTAAATGACCTAGGTTTATGTGTTTCAAAATAAGATTGATGTCTTTGGTAGTTTTCAATCATTTCATAATATGATCAAGACATAATTTTCTACTAATGTCAAAATACTTTGATCAAATAATAGCAATGAATATGTCAATAAGGAATTTTAGGATATTTTCAAACATATGGAATGTTACATAAGACTACTTGCTTTCAAACACTACAATAAAATGGAGTGGTAAGGAGGAAAAAAAAAACACATTCTTAATATTACAATGGCTCGTCTTACCTTAATAGGCACACCATGATGCTTTTAGACTAATATCATCATTACAACTATCTATTTGTTGAATATAATGTTGTCTTGAATTTTAAATATCAAAACTCCATTACATGTACTTGCTAATTATGTTCTATTACCTTCCATGCATATGCTCCCACCCAAATTATTTAGGTGTGTTGTTTATGTTCATTTATATAAAAATCAGCAAACAAAATTGAATCCATATGCTATTCAATGTGTCTTCTTAAGATATAGGGTTCATAAAAAGGGATATCAATGTTACAATCTTACAACTTGACAATTATACACTACAATGGATGTTACTTTTGTTAAATTAGATTTTTTTTTTTAACTTATGATACTCCCTCACCTTCTAAAGGCAAGACTACATTTGATGGTTAGTAGGGTAAACTTAGGAAAATTGGTTGTTTTTTAGGAACACTAATGGAGAAGTAATTGCGTTAGAACATATAAAGGTCCAATATGACCTTATGGTGCTTACAAAATAGATGGCAACACCAATAAGAATAGTTCAACTTGAATATATGGAGAAGTCCCAAATTAAATAAGAATAATCCAACTCTTTTTATTTAGTACTTGACTACACTTCTGAGAATACTCCTAAGGTACAGTTTTTCAATTCTCTTCAAAATAATTTTATTGATGTTGTTAGTAGATATTACTTACCTTTTAGGCATAATCATGGAAAGACATCTAACTAGTATTCACCAAATTTTCATAAAAGGAGGCTTAATATCTAATTGCTAATTATATTAGTACTCAATGGTTATCATTATCATTATAAAATTTTATACACCAACTATCCTTAGAACTTATCCCAACCATTATAGAAAACACTAAGAGACCATAAATGGGTCTATGTAATTAATGAGGAGATGGTGACTTTGCAAAAGAATGATACATGAGAGTTGGTGTCTCTGTTAGAAGGAAGATAACAAATGGATGCAAATGGGTGCTTTATATCAAGCACAAGATTAACAAAGCAATAAAGAGGTATAAAGTGAGACTAGTAGTGAGAGGCTATACTTAAACTTATCATATGGATTATCGAGAGACTTTTTTTTAGTTGTAAAGCTAAACACTATTCAGGTTTTGTTGTCATTAACAACAAATCTTGATTGGCCCTTACATTAGTATGCTCTAAATATACATTTCTTCATGGATGTCTATTAAAGGGAGTTTATATGGATGTTCCATTAGGCTTTAATGTCTCTTCATTAATTAGATGTGTATGTCAACAATTAGATGTATTTGTAGTCACCTAAAGCATGGTTTAGCCAATTTAGTCTAGCAATGAAGAAATATGGGTTTACCAAGAGCAATAATGATCATACTCTCTTTCTTAAGCATTGGTAAGAAATGGTTATGTTGTTAATAATTTATGTGGATTATATAATAATTATAGACAATGATATAGATTAGATTTCTAGCCTATAACAATACTTGGCTACTCAATTTGAGATGAAAGATCTTGGAAGACTTAAATATTTTCTTGGAATTGAAGTAGCTATATCAACTAAAGCAATTTTCTTGTCACAAAGGAAATATATACTAGACCTACTAGTTAAGATAAGAATGCTCAATTACAAGTCGATGGACACACCAATGGAACCAAATCATGGACTAGGAGAATAGGCAAAATAAATACCTACAAACAAAGACAAATATCAACAACTTGTTGGAAAGTTAATCTATTTATCTTATACTAGAGCATATATTACATACATAATAAGCATCATAAGCCAATTTATGCATAACTCAAGAAAAGATCATATGAATGTTGTGTTTTAGATTTTGAGGCACTCAAAATCTTCTCCTAAAAAGGGCCTTATGTTAAAAAAAATATGGACATTTGAATATAAATTGATATATGGATGCTAATTGGGCTAGCAATGTCATGCACAAGAGGTCTGCATTTGGCTATTTAACCTTTGTGAGTGGAAACTTAGTCACTTGGAGAAATAAAAAACAAAAAGTAATTACATTATCGAGTGTAGAAGCTAAATTTAGAAGCATGACCCAAGGAATATGTGAGCTCCTCTAACTTAGGAGGCCATTAGAAGAAATTGGCTATCCATTTAGTTTAATATAAATTTTTCTTGTAATAATAAATTAGTCATTGAGATTGCTCAAAATCTAATACAACATGATCTGACCAAACAGAGGTAGATTGACATTTTATCAGAGAAAAGATGGAAGTAAAGATAATCCAATTTCCTTTCATGAAGTCTAAAGATTAATTAACCGACATCCTTATGAAGGCTATTGCTAGCAAGGCATTTCATAACTCACTAATCAAGTTAGGCATTGGAGACATCTACGCACCAACTTGACAGGGGGTTGATGTAAGTTGCTCTTAGCTATCAGAAAAGAGAAATTATAGGGATTTTTGGTGATCATTCAAAATTGGATTATTTAGTTCCATATAATAAGGAATACTCCTTTATTGACATTATAGCAATTATGATTGATAGATGTTATATATTAAGTCATTTGTGTATAGAAAGTGAATGTACATAAGTCATGAGATACATGAATTTCATTTTTCTTAAAAGTATCATTCATTGTCTTCTCTCAAACCATCAGGTCATTCCTTTTTTTGACAACATTTCAACACGAAAATGATCACTTGTTAACAAGCATCCCAAAATCAAATTCTGTGGCCTAATAGATGTTATTCCTTGTATAAGTAAATTCAAATAAAAATTTGAAGTAATAATTTGGCTAAATAACATTTCAAGTCCTATTGTTTGTAGTAATAATCAGAAGAGTCAAATTTAATAACTTGAACGTACAAAAAAAAATCATGATTCCAAGAAGAAAGCATTAAATTTTTCATTTTCTTAGTTGTCACTTCTGTATAATGAAATTTTATCATAAAGTGGAGAACGCATAATTTTATTGTTTTTATTTTCTTTTTATACAATATCTATTTTTTGTTGAGAAAATTATCTTTAATTAAGTTATAACAAAAATTAGAGAGTTGAAGTCACTGTAAATTTTTTTTGCATTATGTATCTTGTAAAAAATACTGAAGTTTACTAAATTTTATATCATATTTTATTTAATTATTTATAAAAATAAAAAGTTATATTCTAATTAACTATTTTTTTACTTTACTATAAGCTAGTAACCAAAGTTATGGCCAATTTAATACTCATTATTTTGAACTATATAAATTTATTTTATTTTTATTTATTTTAATTAGTGTCATTTATTTCTTTTATTTTTATTGACTTAAAAAGTAAGTTAAATTATAAATTTCTATTAGTTATGGATATTGAGCGAAAATTAAAAAAAATTTTGAATATTTACTGATAAGATACTTTGGTCGAATACTTGATGTTCTTATTTCACACTATTTTCATTATTTTTGAATAAATTATGTTCACTCAACTTATTAATAATTTCTATTTAAATCACTAAACATTTCATTACTTATTTAGGCAGAGGGAAGATGGAAGGACCCGATATTTTATTTGTATGTTGTTTTACTGCCCACTTCCCACACGGTAGATGATTTCCACTTCCAACAGCCCAAGCGTTTCACTTGCGCACCTATTATTTTATATGTTTTTTACTGCCCACTTCCTGCAAGTATTTCTTATTTGTTAATTATTCTTCATGGGGTAGGGGTGGGCCACTTAATTGTTCTCATTTGGATGGTACTTAGGGGACTTGAGATGCGACATTAAAGACCATACCCTGTGTACGCATCTTCATCATTGAAACATAAGCCTCCCGTCCAAAAGTTCTCAGTATAGATCTCACAGCACCTTGGCCTTTGAGATCGCCTACTATTATCACTTCAAACACCATTAAACTTCCTTACTTTTCACTCCAATAGGACATGGCAGAAGGATTACTGTTTGGTGTTGCAGAGGGAATTCTAGGAAAATTGGGCTCCTCTGCCCTTCAAGAGATTGGCCTGTGGTGGGGTGTCAAAGATGAGATTGAATTGCTGCACACCACTGTTCTCGGTGTCAAGGTTGTGCTTCTTGATGCAGAATATCGGCAAGCACGAGGTGATGACCAAGTCAAAGATTGGCTCGGTAAGCTGAAAGAAGTTGTGTACGATGCAGATGACTTGCTGGATGATTTTTCCACAGAAGTTCTGCGGCAGCGAGTCATGACGGGAAACAAAGTGACAAAGAAGGTACGCCTTTTCTTTTCAAGTTCAAACCAGCTTGCATATGGCCTTAGGATGGGTCACAAAATCAAGGCAATTCGGGAGAGATTAGATGCTATTATGAGTGTCGGAACGAAGTTTAACTTTCAGCAACCTCATGTTGATATGTCAACGTTTGTGATGGCTAAGAAAAGAGAGCAAACACACTCCTCTGTCCCTGAAGTAGTTGTTGGCAGAGAAGTTGATAAGAAGGCCATTCGACAACTTCTTTTGTCGGAGAGCCAAGAAACTAATGTGATTGTGATCTCGATAATTGGAATTGGAGGATTAGGAAAGACCACTTTGGCTCAGCTTTTATATAATGATGAGAATGTG
This sequence comes from Ceriops tagal, assembly GCA_021533255.1. NCBI lineage: Eukaryota > Viridiplantae > Streptophyta > Magnoliopsida > Malpighiales > Rhizophoraceae > Ceriops > Ceriops tagal. The sequence continues at coordinate 1,217,608 of CM038611.1, read as the reverse complement.
AAGTCACATTTTGAGTTAAAGATGTGGGTTTGTGTCTCTAATGATTTCAACATAAAATTAATTGTTGAAAAAATTTTAGAATCTATAACTAGTAAAAGGTTTAACAAGAATGAGATGAATACATTAAAAGATTTTCTTCATAAAGAAATTAATGGAAAGAGGTATTTGTTAGTTCTAGATGATATTTGGAATGATGACTTTGAAAAATGGTATTCTTTAAGAGATTTGTTGGTTGGTGGGGCAAGAGGAAGCAGAATATTAGTAACTACACGTTTTAAAAGGGTTGCAGAGATTGCATGCTCTACATCGCAAGCACAGTATGAATTAAAGGGCTTATCTGACAATGAATCTTGGTCTTTATTTGTTCAAATGGCATTCAAACAAGGGCATATACCACCAACAAGCTACGAAGCAATTGGAAAGGAAATTGTGGCAAAGTGTAAGGGAGTTCCTTTAGCAATAAGAGCAATTGGACGTCTAATGTATTTCAAAGAAAGTATACTTGAATGGGAATCAATCAAAAGTACAGAACTGACGAAGATGGATCAAGGAGAAAGCAGCATCATGCCATCTCTTAAGTTGAGTTATAACATTCTTCCTTCACATTTGAAACACTGCTTTGCTTATTGTAGATTGTTTCCAAAAGACCTTGAAATTGATGTGGATAAATTGGTAGCTCTTTGGATGGCGCAAGGTTATATTAACTTATCGGACCCAAGCCGGTGTGTTGAAGATATTGGCCAACAGTATTTCAAGGATCTCCTATGGAGGTGTTTTTTCCAAGATGTTGAAAAAGATGACTTGGGGAACATAACAAGTTGCAAAATGCATGACTTAATGCATGATCTTGCTTCATCAGTTGCTGGAAGTGAAAGTACCCATGTGTCAATTTCAAACCCGAGAGAAGTTGGTGAAAAAATTCGACACATCTCACTTGATCATCACTTAAATAGAAACGGTGGCACTTTGCAAGTTCTATTATCCATACTCGAAGCAAAGAGTCTGCGGACATTTTTGGCACCAGGAACAAATTATGATTATTCTGCTCTCAATCGCATTAAAATAAGTGGAGGGCAATGCCATGCAATTTTTTGTAATTTGAGGCATTTACGGCAGTTGGATCTACAATCATTGGATATTGAGACAGTGCCACATTCCATCGCCAAGTTGAAGCTGTTAAGGTATCTTGATTTGTCTTGGAATGAAAGGATCAAGATGCTGCCCTGTTCAATTACCAGATTACAAAACTTGCAAGTGCTCAAACTAGAACAATGTTGGAGGCTTAGACAATTACCCAAGGATATCAAAAAGCTGGTCAGTCTCAAGCGCCTTGACATCCGTGGATGCAATGATTTGACTCATATGCCACGTGGGATTGGACAGTTGACTT
>CM038611.1:1171318-1216118 GCA_021533255.1 Ceriops tagal | reverse complement strand
GAGTGTTGGGAGTACAGTGGCTGTCATTGGAAGATTTGGATGGTAGCAATGTTAATAGCATTATTGATATTGGTGAAGATGAAATGTCACTGGAAGCTCTGCAGCCACACCCAAAATTGAAAGATTTAAGCATAGGGAATTAGAGAGGAATAAAGTTTTCTAACTGGCTTTCTTCCCTCACTAATCTGGTCAGGCTTAAGTTATACGACTGCCCAAATTCCAAAGTCTTCCAGCATTGGATCAACGCCATTCACTAAAATTCATAAACATTGGCAGATTTACTGATCTAGAATATATAGACATAGAGAGTTGTGTGGTCAGAGGAGGATCAGCAGTCTGTAGCAGCAGCAGCATGGTCTTCTATTTCCCTTCACTGGAAGACTAGTCCTCTATGACTGTCCCAACCTGAAGGGATGGCAGCCACACTGGTCATCAGCTTCTTTGCTTCCCCAATTTCAGCATCTTTCTGAGCTGTCAATGTCATCCTGCCTGAACCCGACTTCAATGCCACCATTTCCATCCTTGGAAAACCTGGGTATAGAATCAGCTAGCTTCAAGTTAATGGAGCAAATGCTGAAGGGGATGATTTCTACAGCGCATGCAACATTGTCTTCTCTCCATCTAGTCTGTCCTCTTTGAAATATCTGAAGATAAACAAAATTGAGCGCCTGCCAGATGATTTTCTGTCAGTGGAGTTGCTGCAAACCCTCACTTCTTTGGAGGATTTATATATTCAGAATTACCCAACATTCTCTAGTCTTGCTCATGTGAAAATGCTATTTCTCACTCCCCTCAAGAGTCTCCAGATTGAAAATTGCAAAGATCTTGATCTGTCCATTTATGATGATGACAACGAAAGCAACAATGATGCTATGCTATGCAAGGCCTTAGAAGCCTCACCTCTCTTTGAATTGATGGCATTCCACTGTTGGTACATGTCCCAAAGAGGCATCTTCTGCATTCAATTGCCCTGAATACGCTAGAAATCTCCTGTTGCCATAATGGCGTTGTTACCAGAGTGGCTGCCCAACCTCACCTCTTCACAGTATTTAAAGACTGATCTTTGTTTCCAACTATCAAAGAGATGCATAAACAATGAGAGGGAGGATTGGCCCAAGATTGCTCGCATTCCTAACATTATGATCAATGGAACAAGGATCCAGTGGGACTGCTGATATCAACTTTGATCAGAAGAATCCCCCTTTTCAGTTTCAGCAGGTTCCTTCTACTGATCTGTTCTTTTTATCTCCATTCATTTTGCTTCTATTATAAAGATAGCCTTTGCTGTTTTTCTCCTACAATTAACAAATTTCTTCCTTCTTTTTTTAAAAAAAAAAATTGTAGGCATGTTCATGTTTGGATCTCTTAAACAACAATATTGGTAACTCTCGGTCACAATCTTTGGCCCAATTCATCTCCCACATCATTGCCACCAGAAATTCACATTTTCCCTAATATTCTTCATTGCATGAGTTCTTGAATCCATGGATAGGCCATTGTCACCCAAAAATAATGACATGATCTCAGCCCTAGGCTGCTCTTGGAAATGCCAGTAAAAACAATACCCTCATATCAGGTAAGTGAATTTACTTAGCTGTTTCTCCTTTAAACCAACAACTCAAGAGTCAAAGAAAATAAATTTTAAGTAATATGGGATTTTTAAGATTGAAGAAAGATTTCATATTATCAATTGTGGGTTGATACAACAATGGTGTTTGTGGCTTTTCTTGATTTGTTTGAGGTATATTTGTTTTATAAAATTTTTTCTTGATTTTGATTTTGACTGATCAGCACTTATTGATATAACAAATGACAAATCTGTGGCGAAAATGAGCATGAAATAGAATGTAAAAGGGAGAATGAGATGAGTGTCCATGATATGAGAGAGAGCTTTTCAAAATGGAGCCAGTATCTTTTTATATAGGGGGGGACTGAGGCCTTGGCACAATTTTCATTCACGTTGACTCATGCTTGCTGGTAATAACATGGTTTTTTGTTAGTTTTAGAAATGTAAAGTCTGAAATGTAAATATTCTGTGACTTTAGGGTGCAAAATGTAATTAATCTTAGCTTTCCTTGCCAAATTGTATCATCAAACTAGTAACATCATCGTCTGGCAAAACACTCCTATTTCATCCCAATGGATTTCTCTGTATATCTGTTAGTGACAGGCAGTGCAGTCATGTCTGTAGGTTTGTGAGATTTATATTTCAATTTTTTGTTTTCTTTGTACAGCATAAATCCCTTTTTGTGCAAATCAATGACAAGGTATTATTGTTTATTCTTTTGTGTAGTGAAAAGAAATTGCTTCCAAAATTGTCTCCTCTAGTTTGCAACAGAAAGCAGCGAGGAATAACTGATGCTCGTAGCAACCAAGTTGCACATTGCGCAGGTTTGCACTTTTCTTTTTCAGTCTTCACTGTTTTATAATAGAGAAGTACATGCTCGCTCTATGGTGCATATTGATGAATCTTTAATTTCAATTTAGTATTTTGCAGGTCTTTTGACACAAGGCTGAGTGGTCTAGAAACGCAAAAATTAACTTCGCAGGGTTGATTGAACTCTTATTATGTTAGAACGTATCTTTTCTACCAGCAGGAGAGGTGAAGTTTTGTGCTGACATAAACAGAGAGGAGGGAAATATTAGTAATCTTTAGCACTTCCTAGAGAGTTTTTTCTCTTGTGTTTGGACTGCCTGTCCCGGATGAAGGGGTATTTGACAAATTTCACCGTCAACTTATTCAAGGCACTATTTATACTCCGTGGAATTTGCTGCAGGTGAGCTAAAGGTTTGAATGCTGTCGTTGTGCTTATTGTGAAAAGTGATGACCCAAACTCTTTGTAGTCATTTTTTTCTTTTTCTTTTTCTTTTTTTTTAAATGTTTTGACATCTATTGAGCTCAAGAATTATTGTTGTTCAATTTTTAAAATTTCACTCGTTACTTTTCTTAGTTCTTTTCAAAGAAGAAAAGAAGAATTATTAAGGATATATTTGAGTTTAATTTTATTTTTAAATTAATTTGTTTACAAATTTTTTCTATGTGTCTTAATTCGAATTAAATAATTTTTAAATAAAATACTTACAAAATATATACATGGTGATATATATAAATTGCAATATTGTGTAAAAAAAAAGTAAATTTTATTTTTTAAGGATTGTTATATATCAAATTATTGATAATAATAATAATATTGACAATGAGGAAAAAAAAAAGCTGAGTTTTTAATCTAGAATTTTTAACCTTTAGTTCAATCTAAATTCCCTTTGATGATTATTGCAACCAAGGAGTTGGTCATTAATATCACTCTGAAAGCCTTCTTGTTATGCATAAGTAAAGTATAGGTAAATGTTCCAGAGTTTGGCTATCAAGGTAAAGTAGAATCCAACCTGGTGTACAAAATCCTTCCAACCAATTTCATCTGAAGTCTCTCTAAACTCCCCTACCGAAGCCCTGCTCGGGTTGCCACTTGCAGGCCCATCTCCTTAACTTACTCAAAACCAATCTCCTTAACTTGCTCAAAAATAACATCAAAACTAATAACCATAAATAGCTAGTCAATTCCTATATCACTTAAAACCTAGAGCTCTAATACTACTTATTATAGTGCATAATGGAAGCTTAAATAAAGCAAACACGACCACCAAATGTTAGCTAATAAACTAAATGCAGCAAAGTAACTAAAAGAGAAAACACACTAGAATTATGTGGTTCGGCTTGACTACCTACATCCACAGGTTGCTACTGAAAAACTCTACTATGCTCCAAATGGGAGAGATTACAAAATGAGAAAAACTCAATATTAATGGAAAAACAAATGGGAAAAACCCAATACTAATAAAAAAATAAATGAGAAAAATTCAATACTAATGGAAAAACAAATTGTAAGCCAATACACTCAATAGACTCAATTTGTTTATCCTTTATAATACTCAAATTTATTACACAAAGGTTTCTTATATAGGCTATACCCCACACACATTCACCACACATTTTTTATATGAGATTCCAAACCTCTAAGGAGCCAATTACCAACAACCATTAAATACTATTGATATCAATAACAATCAAGTAGATCCTCAAAGGTAAGTTAATGACTAATACCAACTACTAAATATTTTAATAACTGTAAGGGTTAATATCCCAAAAATTGATGATTTTTTCAAATTTTTCTAAATCTAACTTGAACTATTTTTTCTTGTTAAGTATGTCACGAACTTTGTAATGAGTTCTAAAATTAGCAATGCCGTCAGTAGACTTTAATAAAAGCCATTAAATTGCTTATATGACATGCTAATATCACATTAAAAGCCATATGGAATGACCAATAGAGCCACTTGACACACAAAAATGAAAAATTTATAATAAAACAAACAAAATAAGAAAAATTAAAAATTATAAGTTGCTTTTTTTATTTTCAATTTTTGGGTGCCGAGTGGCTTCTCGTTACATGTTATGTGGCTTTTAATAATATGCTAGCATGCCACGTGATCCTTTTAATAGTTTATGTTCAAGCTTACTTATGGTGTGCTAGATTTAGAATTAAATACAAAGTTCATAATATATTATTTAAAAAAATAGTTCATGCTAAATTTGAAAACCTTGATTTAAAGTATGAACAATGAAATTGATATTCATGACTTAATGACAACTTAGATTTTTCCTAAGCGTGTCCAAAAATTGTAATGAAGAAATTGAGGAAAACATTTTTTTAGAAAATGGGCATCTTAGACTTGACTTATAATACATTCCAAAGGCTTAAACCCATTTTTTCAAAAATTTGTTCTTATTTAACTCAATAAAATCACAAAAAGCATTGATATAAAAAGGATTTGTATGTAAATATAATAAATTGTATTTTATAAATTAAGAATATTTTTTTACCAATTACAAAATCAAAATGCTACTTAAAAACTAAGTTGTAACTAGTGAGATGCAATTTCTTACAATAATGAATGTCTCATTTTTTAATATTTATGGATAATGGAATTGATGTTTATATTTTAATGTAAACTTTGAGTTTTTCAAAAAAAATGCCTCTAAATCTTGAGAAGGAAAATTGTGAAAAAAAATTTGGCTTATAGACTGATAAGTTTTTTAAATTCCACAATGACTGGGATATAAGAATATACATATTTTCATTTCTATATATCTATATTATTTAATCTAGACTTAAAAAGAAGAAATTATGGTAAGAAAACTTTTTATAAATTTGACATATTGCCGTGACTAATATGTTCATCAATTTCTTCAATGACATGAATAGAGGAATAGACTCTATATCTATATGTCTATATTATTTTATACATACATGTGTGTGTGTGTGTGTGGAATAATACCCATGCACATAAAGAGAATATCTGAAAAAAAAAAAGTCAAACTTCAACTTCTTCACCTCAAATTACTATGAAAATTGTAGGAAAACCCAATGATCCCCTAAACCATGTATTAACTTATGCAATTTAACAAATTTAGCACATCATTAATTAGGCTATCAATTTAACAAAAAAGATAAAAGCAAATGACTAACATATATGAATTATAATTTTATATAGTATATTAATTATTATTATATTTTTAGTTTAAAAGTCTAAATTAAGTTAAATCTATCATATATTAAAATCTAACGTATTTCTATGCTCAAGTCCAATTTTTTCAAAACATGTCATTTCTTATAAATTTTATAATTAATTAAAAGGATAAACAAAATTTTCTTAATCATAAAATTATAATATTATGTCAAGAATTTATTTAATTCAAATGTTTGGTTAATTGAATGATAAGAATAAATTATATATTAAATTATAACAATGTAAAGTGAATAAATTTGTGAATAAATTATATGAAAATCATTATGATTTCTTTATTTTTTGGGTAATTTGTAAATAATAATAAGGAGAAATTCTCTCGTGCCATCTGCTTTTTTCACAAATAGATTCCAGCCTACTTTGGGTTTTGGAATGCTTGTCCACTAATTAACAAATTAGTAGTAAAAATGGATTGTGTGATACAAAGTATAATAGCTTTCAACATTAATGGATAATTTGACTATTAATTAAACCCAAAAAAATCAAAAGTAAACAACTTGCTTTTATAAATTATAAATATCAACTGTAAGTAAATTTTTAAGTTAAAAATTTAAATTAAGGTAAATCTATTATATATTAAAATTTAATATATCTTCACACTCAAATTTATTTTTAAAAAAATATGTCATTATTATTTAATTTAATGAAATCATAAAAATTATTAATATAAAAAAATTATTTTATAAATATAATAAAATTTATTTTGTAAATTTAAAATAATTTTTTTCTAATTACAAAATTAAAATATTATTCATAAAAATGAGTTATAATTTATTATATGCAACTTTTTATAGTAATTAATATTTTATTTTCTATGTTGGAGTTCAAAGATGGCCTTAACTTGAAGTATGGCCGATGGAGCCGATGTCGATGTTATGATGAAAACTTGAACTCTTTTATCTCTAATTTACAAAGCGTGTCAGACTGGCCTTATAGAAGATCTACACTCAAGATCATTTCTTGTTAATTTACGATTTAATTTAATAAAATTATAAAAATTATTAATATAAAGGAGGCTTTAAAATAAATATAATGAAAGTTATTTTGCAAATTTTAAATATTTTTATCAATTAGAAAAAAAAAATATTATTTTAAAAAATAAATTATAATTTATCAGATACAACTTTTATAATAAACAATGTTTCGTTTTTTAATTATACTGCTGCTTTTTTGGATGCGAGTGAGCATCCGTCTGTAATTTTTTGTGGGGCCTGCGATGAGAAGGAGAGAGTTCAGTGATAATCATACCCTCGGACAAGACAGAGGTCTGACCGCTGAATTGCTCCAGCACCCACCTATGGTGCAAAAAAGGACAATCCGAAATGAGAAACAAAAATAAAAGTGAAAAAAAAAAAAGAGAAACAAGAAGGAAAAATTGGATTGAATAATGAAAGGGGAAGGGATGGAGGAGGCCTTGGCGGCACGGGTGAGTCGATCGCCACTCTCACCGACGGAGATGTTGAGGAGGAGCTTCTGTACCTTTGATCTCTCTCATTGGGTTCGATATCTTCCTCTCCGAAGCCTAAACTCATACCCAACAACAACCAAACGTTTAAAAAAAAAAGAAAAACACAAGTCAGTACAACGAAAGTGCATGTATTTGCACACGTAACTATACGAGACGGAAACACAGAGAGAGAAAAGGAGAGACACCATATGGCTTAATGGCTTTCTTTTGCAGAAAAAAGTGTATGCATATTTGCACACGTAACTATAAAACGTTGTTGTTGTTGTCGGTTTGCAGAGTACGACGATGAAGAAGAGGAGGTGAATGGTTAATGGCTTTCATCTCCGTATTTATGTATTTTTATTACGAGAGAGGAGATGATGGTCGGGACGTCGGCGCTTGGGCCGTTTGGGGTTCTATGTATTCGTCCAGTCACTTTAATACCCCAGTTACCTTTAAATTAATAATAAAATTCGTTTTTAAGCTTTTGAATTTTTGTTAAGAATTTTAATATAAAATTTAAAGTTTTAATTTTTAAAAATTAAATAGTTTATTACACTTCTATTTTATAATGGAAAAAAATAATTTGAATGATATATTATTGTGAAATATAAAAATAAAACTATTTTTTCTTTAAATTCTCAACAATAATAAAAAAATATATAAATATTTACAATAAAAAATTAACCTTAAAAGATAGTGTTTTATTACAATTGAAATTACATAATAATTTAAAATTTTTTTTATCAAAATTAAAACTTGATTGAAATTGAAAAATTTTTTATTATTAAAATAAAATAACTAAATATATAAAAAATACTTCAAATTCTATTTTTTTAAGAGGTATGTCCTTTAAACTCTTTTCAACTATAGAATTAAAAAGTAATAAGTTAAAAATTTTTTTCGTTAAAATAAATATTATATTATATAAAAATACAATTCTAAAAACATTTTTTTAAAAAAAATATTTTGTAAAATGAGCATTTGATAGATTATGTTAATAATTATTACCTAATTTATGGTGAGTATTAAATTATAAGAAAAATCAAAATTTAAAACATGTGTACATATTACCTTTTTGTTGGCTTAATCAATTCAAAATTTTGAGAATTTCAAATTTTATAACTTGAGGTCAATCTTGACAAAAGAAAGAAAAATCGTCTCTTCGTAGTAAAACCCTAAGCGACTCTTTTATTTGCAAGAAATGTAGGGAAAAAGCAACTCTTACAACTAAAGAGTGCTCCCCAATTCCACATTAGTAAGGGGGGCACAATGATTGTGTCTGCATCCATCTATAAAACAAGTGGCCCTGCATTTTTGTTGCATAAGGCTCAGTCTATTTTGACCCAATCATTTCATTGGTTTACAGGCAGACGATTTACTCTGGTTTTCTCTAGTTCATGTAATTTTCCTTTTGGATTCATTTAGTCATCCTGTTAATCATGAACAATGGACCAATTTTGATTTTGGGTCACCGGCTTTCATATTTCCCCACTTTCTTTTCAGTTTTTTTTTTCCAACTAATTCATGTTAGACAAAGGTCCAACTCACTCCATAAATGTATCCCAGTGTCGATCATTGTTTCACGTGGTAGAGTAATCTCATATTATAATCTTTTTTTCAAGCGAAAAATTTGGTATGCGTACATGGAAGAGATTTTATTTAAATTTTCTTTAATTTGTAAAAATGAAAATTTCCCACTTGCTTTAGGGACTGGACCGTTTCCAGCCAACTGCATTTTCGAAACCATTTCTCTGTGAGCTCAGCGAACAACACAGAATATATCAACTTGTCAATCAAACTAAACCCTCAAAATTGGAGAACTAATGACTTCCCTGTCACACACCAAGTCTTCCAACCGGTGGGATCAGGACTGCTGGTTCTGGATCCTTCAAACATGGAAGGCATATGAGTTTGAAAGGATGTGCCTATGGTAAGATTAACTGTTTGAAAACAATCTATTTAACGACTCTAATAACGGATACCAGAAGTGTGAGCTTTGTAGGTCATAAATCGAAATCGTTCCTTCTACGGGACGATACCTCTTCAGACTCTACAGTACATATTCCTTTATTAATTTTTTTATTGAGATTAGTATTCCCACAAGTCAATGCTCACACTTAATTACTGCTATTTTATTCCTCTCGATGCTGCAGCTATACTTGATGTATTCACGTTGGCATTTTTTGAAACATTACAGTTCATAATTTTCCAAGACTTAATCTAACTTGATTTTGTAAGTTGCTCCGAGTACTTGCTTTAAGTTCCCTTGCATTTCACCTTCCACGGCTGCTGCTTAGAACAAATTCCATTCCCATTTTCATGTTCCATTTTTAACACATTATTACATGACAGATTTCCATGAAATGAGTGCATCTCATGGACTAGTTACCAATTCCAAATTGTTGGATTTTTAGTACGTGGGAGATTCCAATGTCAAAACTTATATCTGCAATGTTTTGAGTGTTCCCAGATTACGTCTGCAACAAAGAACAGAAAATTAAGGCAGGAATCTAGCAAATCAAATGCTAAATATGTGTCTCAGGTCAAAATGATAGCGAACAGATCGGGAGAGATGTATCACAGATGAAAAAGAGTGCGAACCCAAGACAGAAATAGGATGGGAGAAGGAAGCAATAACATAAGAGAACACGGTAGTACTTTACCACGCACAAAAAGCCATTGTCTGCCATTTTTTGAATCTGCAACCAGCCGTCTCCCAAAACTAATAGGGAACAACACAGCAAAGTATAACAAAAGCCAACCTTCCAACAACATGCCCACACCTTTTCTTGGGCCATTCTGTTAAGAAGCTCTCTTCCTGCTACAGACAACAAGATCCAAGTTTACCTCCACTAGCAGCAACCCGATGGGAACTATTAGCTATCAAACATGTACATAACCAAAAAGGAAATCTGCAAAAGGCAAGAACACAGCGGATGGACGAGCAAAAGTGAAGGAGAAAACATCAAGCAGGCGCAGCCTTCCAGCCACCACATCCTGTCTTTTGTAGAGAAAGATGCGTTGTTACTGATTAGACCTCAATCTGTGATTGTAAAACACATGGGACAAACCCAAACCTCTCCACTTGTATCATGAGCCAACTCACTGAATATTAATCCTGTTATCATTTTAACCAATCCAGTGTCACTTGTCTTCACTTATGTTCCATTCAGGTGCAAAAAATTAAGCCCCATTTACCGTTTCACATAATTGGGATTCAACTCGTTAATAAGCTCAGCAGAAGCCCCTTTTAACTGCAATCAAGGCCAGTTATATTAACGATGAGATACAAGATGACCAATTATCAAAAGTGAACTGGATGCAATGACAAGGTGGCTGTCAAATGGCAGAACAGTAAAAGATGCGATCATAGAGATACTACAGGGTATATTTGGCGTGCAACTACAAACTGTTCAGATAAGTACAAGTATCGATGTGATGTACAACATGACTCCTCATTCTCCTAATGAATATGCAAACTTAGGCTAAGCCAGGAAATTAAGAAACATACTTCTTGCTTGAAGTTGAAGAGAGGTGGCAAAGGGCGACTATCTGGTAGGCGACAATTTGGTTCACGGAGTTCATCAAAGAAAGGATGACTGCATGCTTCCAACTGTGATCAAAAGTAAATTCTTGTTAGACAGTACACTTCATTGTAGTTGATTGTGAACACAGTAAACTGACAAGCATTGGCCAAAAGATTCACCATTCAAGTAACTGATATCAAGGGAGGAAAAAAAAGAGACAAAAAAAAGAACAAGAGGGCATGCCTAGTGATGTGCATTTGTTACATTTTACAAAATGTTACATTTTACAAAATGTATGAAATCTTCATTGATTTTTTACCTGTTTGTGGAGAGAGTTTCTGTAGTTCATTTATACTTCTGAAAATTCACGCTATTGAGACTTGGCAGTGGGCTGATAACAAGGTGAGCCCCATTATTGTGTAAGCAGCCCATTCTGTTTATCAGAACATTATTTTAAATCTTAATTTTTTCTGTGGACCTCATTGAAAATGCATTTGGAACCTGCCGTTGCATCTGTTGTTCAAAAGATACAATTTCAATTTCAAATTTCCACTCAAAATTTTATTAAAACTTCGCATCAAACCTGTCCCACACTTTTTTTCTCTGTCCTTCCCTTGCATGAAAATTGGCAGACAATGGCGGAGGTCTCAAATAGAACAAGAACAACGTTGTTGGTTTTGCTCAATTCTAAAGCAGAAAAACTGTCAAGTCGTACAGCTGCAATAATGTTAGATGAACAAGATGGTGACATGTATACGGTTCCAAAATTAAAAAACAATATGATCAATTGGCAAATGTGCTTCGGTATCAAAGTTGAAAAAAGAAGTTTTGACATTGGGTGGTAAGTAACTAGAATATCTTTGCCCTCGAAAAATGAGATAATCCATTATTGTTTCGTTCGATCTATTGTTTTCATATATCATAGATTTAATAATATATTGAAAAAATTGAAAGAAAATTTCCTCAATTTTCTTGTATTTGTAAAGTTAATAAAAATTCATTGTCATAAATGTTTATAAAAAATACGAGTTAAAATAAAATTTACCTTAGTCCTATCTTATTAAATAAATATCTTTCCTTATATTTAAAAATAGAAAAAGAAATCAAGTCCACTAATGCTGTCAAAACTTCTCATATTCTGAAATAGATGACTTCCATGTTCCATAGTGGCAGTTATTCATTAATAAAATCTCTCATATTACCTTCTTTTCACCCTATTCTTAATTTAGTCCCATTACCTTATGTCTCCCATATTCTTAATTTACTCCTTAATTCTATGCAATAAAGTTTCTTAAAAAATATTTATTAGGATTATTAAAATTTTCTACTTATTATGTCTAACAATTGTAGAGCCCATCTCCTCGTTCGTGTGTCCTCTCCACGCTTTCCCCCAGAAAGCATCCTATCTCCATGATCCCATCACTTTCCAATTTCAATACCACTTTTTATTTTCGTCGCTCATTTATTTTTTAATCTCATTTCATATTTATCTTTTCTGGACAAATTGTGTATGTAAATTTCTAAGCTTTGATTTATTTCTCTTCCTTTGACAAGTTATTTGTTATTTCACCTTCCTTTTAAATGTATTACAGATCATATGCTAAAAAGACGGAATAGGATTTCAGACTTTCTCTACACGACAACTTGTCATTCGAAAGAAAATAAAGAGGGTACAGGAGCATGATTGCAGCTTAAACAGTGACTAGGACAAAGAGGAAGAAGTCATTCATACAAGGAAAATAGAGTAATTATAGCTTGACCAACTTTTTTTATTTTTATTCTTATGCTTTCTGTGTTTATAGTATTTTTTTTACTCTATTATTTAATTCTGGTTAAAGTTTAGACAAATTTTTTTTCCTAGTGCTTTGTTACATTATTGATCTAAATTGGCCATCAGAGTATAAAGCGTGCCAAGTCAAGTCAAGAGATGATGGATTCCATAAGCCCCCCCTAAATCCTTAAGTGTGCCAAGCCAATATTATCTATTGGCGCAAAATTGAAAAAGATTTAGCCTTCGTAAGTTTCGTTGTAATATTCAATGAAACTCATATTGCCCAAATAAATGTCTTAAACCCATCTACGTGCGGGCCTAATTCTGATGCATATATACATAAAAGGAAAATGACTCTTAAGAATATATAGTTCCGGCCATTGAATCCTTTGTTTTTCTCTTAATATGTTAATTATCTTCTAGATCATCAATTAATGCAACCAATGCGGTAGTACTCACTGTGTTTAATTACCCGGATATAGTTACTACACACACAAGGAAATTATAGAATATAAGTAAGAAAATCCTTCTATTGACTCACATGTAGTTTTAAGGCAAACAAGTAGTTTAACGAAATGAAGATGAGCAGGGAAAGTTCAAACAAGACTGTCACAATCAAAGCATACTAGATCAATTCATGACAACCAACCGCTGGGATTTGAATTTTTACTGTAGCTAAAAAAATGTATTCCATCATGATCTTATTTACACGTTTAGACCAAATTAACATGGCCCTTAATAGGAAGTCAGTCCAACTCCCCCTACGTGAAGGTCCATTAACAATTATAAACTTTGGGAGTAACTCCCAAAGTTTGAGTATGTTGTTGAGCTCAAGCTTAACCTAAAGCTTGGACTGGAGCTTACATTAACCACCTTGAGTGAACAACACTTCTCATGTCTAGTTAATTATCACATTAACATTTAAAACTCACTAGCTAAGGTTAATATCAGAAAGGTCCACTGGGTCTATGCATAGGGTAATGATAGTTTAACTTCATCAAACCTTGTTTCCACCATTTACATTTTATGAGCAATTGATTTAAGTATTGGAGTGCTAATACTAGAGACACCTCCAACTTGCTTTTACATAGAGCCAATGAAACCAATGGAGCAACCTACGTTCCCTGTATTTCTTTTACCTTCACCTACATAGCATGCATTCAATACAGTGCCCTCACCTCCAAGTCATAGTGCCATTTCTTCCTTCTCGTTCACTCCCACCGTGATCACTGTAATGCTTAGAGTTGGGATGAATGCAACCTCCATAGTCAAACACCTAAAATGGTGACAATTGCACAAATTGCTTCATTTGAGAACTAGATAGAGGCCCTCACAGAAAATTTCATTGTGTTCCCTACAACGAAGAAGATTGTCCTACAGCACAAGAAAATTGACAGAGCAAACCCAGTAGGAAGTCCCTCAAGCAAAAGTTAAGGCTAAAAACCAATTGGCTCAGTAACTAAAACACATATAGGATCAAATAGTGACTTTAAAGAATTCAAAACATAACTATTAGAGAATAATAAAAAGGACTTGAGCTCCGTCTTTCCAAGGAGATTCGAAATGCTCCAAATCAAGATAAGTTCAAATTCCCTGTGTTAGACACTTGTGGTTGAACTAAGGATCCAATAGGGCATTAATGTCAATTAATGCTCTATTGTGTTGCTCTAAATAGCCTTAGATGCAATCAAGTGCAAAGCCTTTTGCCATTACTCTCAAGGATACGCCCAGCACTGTTACTTTAAGCTCCAAGCTCATCCTATTTATAATTTCAAATAGTTAGAAACTTGTTCATGGTAAGATTCATCACTAGTAAGAGGTGCAAAAAAAATTCTTTGGCTCTCATCCATCCAGATAGAGACTAAATGAGCCCTGTTAAAGTTTGTGGTTCTTTTCAACATAATAATGTTGGATATGGAGAACCTTTAACTCAAAATTGGTATAACTATTTTCGTAAGAGCTTTACATAGGTTTAAGTTCACTTTTTCCTTAGACAAGGGATATTTATGTTACAAGTTAATTTCAAAGAAAAATTTTAGTGAAGAGATATTTATACTTTATCATTATTGCTTGTTTATATATGGTGAGTTGATGTTTCTAATTTTTCTTCCTTCTCATTTCATTTTCTTATTTGTTATGCTGTGGTTATTTGTAATAATAATATATTAGTTTTTTTTTAGTATAATTCACTAAGGCTTGAAAATTAGTTCTATTTTTATATCTCAATTTGTTGTACTATCACATTTTTTAGCATTGCTAATAATTGTGGTATTTCATTGGATTTTCTATACTACCACATTATTTTTGACAAGATTTATATATTCATTTACTATTTGCATTAGATTATGTATTTTGTAAAAATATAATACCTAGAATGTAAGAAACATATCATCTACAAAAAGAGGTATATTTTATTATACAAATTGTGTAAAAATTATATGATATTAATAAATAAAGTTGAACTATATACTATTCAAAGTTATTTGTATATCCAATTTTTTCAAGAAAAAAACAATAAGTGTAGTAGAAATAAGAATATTTAGATACATATATGTGGTCACTTTAGTAATGACCAAATAAGAAATAAGTATGCCCATAACAAAGTTACTATAACATCCATTGGAGATAAATCGAAAGAATAACGTTTGCATCAGCTTAGAAATGTCCTATGTAGACTAGCAAATGTTTCAACTAAAATGAGTGATCAAACTCAAGTAGATGGCACAAGGAGGGAGAAGAATACCTAGATTGATTTGCTAATCTTTAGTTAAAATATTTGATTAAAAGAAAACTAAATAAAAACTTGAAGAAAAATAAATAAATAGAAATAATAAAACAAAAACTATATTTGTCCACCAATAAGAATAAAAAAGAGGACTTACGAGATTTTCTAAGAATCATCTAAGAAAATAATTTCCTTTTTACTATCTAAGAAATAAATCGCTATAACAAGTTGCATCTCACAAGTTACTATTCATTTTGACTGGTGGTGTTTTAATTTTGTAATTGGTGAAAAATGTTCCAAATTTTAAAAGTAGGTCCCATTACATTTATATGAAAGCTCCCTTTATATCTATAATTTTCATAGTTTGGTTAGGTTAAATAGCTAAGTCAAATATAAAAGAGAACCAAAATGGGAAACAAATGAATTTTTTGTTAAAGAAATGATTGCATTATATTTCACCAAAAAGCCTATAAAATGCTATATATATCTCCTTTTGGAAGATAAAATGAACATGTATTTAATTTTTTTGGGCACATATAGAACTAAAACACACATTTTATAAACATTTTAAGGATGCTTGATTTAAATCTTTTTTCTCATGACCAATCAAATTAAAATTGATTGATTGCCTTTCTAGTAAGAAAATAAAAAAAAATGACTAATTGTTGTATAGCATCTCACAACAAAAACCAATTTTTTTAAAAAAATTTATAAATAAATAAATAAATTTATTTTTTCCACACTATCATATACATAGTTGTCATACATAATAAAACATAAGGTTATAATTTATGTCTTTGTTCAATCTTCCTCGTTAGAAGTAAATGAGCATTAGGGAGAAAAAACAAGAAGAAGACAATTGCCATGAAAGACGTAAGTCTCCATTAGAATATGAACATCAATTGGGTGCTAGCCACCCAACCCCAATTCATTCATGTAAATAGTTTTAGTTTTGTAATTAGAGAAACAATATGCCAAAGTTACAAAATATACCGCATTATATTTATATGAAAGCACTCTTCATGTGAATAGCTTTCATGATTTGATTTGGTTGGATTACATAGCTTTCAAAAGAACCCCAATGACATAATAAAATATTATTTGCTAAAGAGATCTTTACATTACATTTCGCTTCAAAAGCCTATCAAAATACATTATACCCCATCAAAAAGGAAAATTTTCTTAAACTTCGTATCACATGCTCAATAGTTGAAAATTTCTTACCCTTATTTACAATTATTAAAATGCCCAAAAAATGAATTTAGTAAAAACAAGAATATTTGGATAGATATATGTGGTCACATTAGTACTGACTAAATAAGAAATAAATATATCCATAACAAAGTTAGTGTAGCACCTATTGAAGATAAATTAAAAGAATGGCATTTGCATCAATTTAGATATATCCAACATAGAGCAGCAAATGCTTCAATTAAAAGGAGTGATCAAACTATAATAGATAACAAGAGAAAGGAAAGACCTAATAATCTTTAGTTAAAATATTTACTTAAAAGAAAATTAAAAAGGAATTCGAAGAAAAAAATAAACGAAAATAATAACACAAAAGTATATATGTCCACCAATAAGAATAAAAAATGGATTTGAGAGATTTTTCAAGAATTATTTAAGACAATAATTTCTTTCTTAATTGCTATAAAAAGTTTCATTTCACAAGTTACAATTCATTTTTACTAGCAATGTTTTAGTTTTATAATTGGTGAAAAAAATTCTAAATTTAAAAAGTAGGTTCCATCACATTTATACAGAATCCCCCTTTATATATATAGTTTTCATAATTTGATTAGGTTAAATAGTTAAGTTAGATATAAAAAAGAGGAGAACGGCAAAAATAGACAACCAGCAGAAAAGAGAGAGATTCCGAGACGGCTATAGAAGAGAGGACGAAAAAGGAGAGAAAACCCGGGAACGACCGAAGAGGGGTGGACGAAGAGAGAGAGACCATTGGCAGAAAAATAGAGAAAACTAGAGACGGCCGAAGGGGGGCTGGACGACAAGACGAAAGATATACCATTGGAAAGAGCAAAACGACAATAAAGGGCTGGATGGCAGGACGAAGAAAAGTAGATCACCGGTAAAAAAGGGAGAAAATCCGTGATGGCCAAAATTAGAGTGGACGGCAAGAGAGAGAAACGGATGACACAAGCGGGTTGCAAAAGAGAAAACCGAAGATGGCCAAACACTAGCGATCGGTAAGGAGATAACACGACCAAAAGAGGATATACGGTGGAAACATAAGAACTCTCGACAAAAAAGTGAGGGGTGGACGGCAAAGAGAAAACCTGAATGGCCAAAAAGAAAAACAAAATAGATACGGCCGAAGTAGGGTTGGACGATGAAAATATACAACTGGCAGAAAAGAGGGTACAAGGCCAAAAGGAGTGAACGACTAGACGGTGAGAGAGAAAACTATGTGACCAATGGCAAGAGAGAGAAACCACTGGCTGGACAGCAAGGAGACAACACGGCAAAGAGATCTTGGACAGTAAGGGAGACCTTGGTCGATTAAAGGAAAACCATATGACCAACAATAAAAGAGAGAAACACCACCGAAAGAGCAAACAGCAGATCTGCGATGACGTGAAACAAACGGATGACACGGCAAGGAGAGAACCGTGAAACGGATAAGGAGAACAGATTTGGTATCTGTGAGGCTTAAGAATAGCGAAGCGGGTGCAGATCCGAAACGTGAGACTAGAACGTGCATCGGTGTGAGACCAGAACGTGTGACGGCATGAGACCAGAACGTGCGTCAGCGTGAGACCAGGACGTGAAACAGCGGACCAGAAGCGTGAGTGCAAGCCGTGAAACTGTGAGACGGTGAAAGCAGGAGTTGTGTGAAACAACCTAGAGAAGGAATTCGGTGAATCATTGGAAAGAACTCAACGTATTTCCATATTTCTTCAAGAGAGGTTAGAGAGTGTTGTGATGGACTTCTAAGCGGCAGTGAAGCAGCCTATTCAATTCAACAGAGGCAAGACAAGCTAGAAGAAGGGTAGACACAGTAAGTGACACTCTTCGTATTGTACTTGCTTTGTATTTGCAATAGTGAAAGGAACAGAAGATTAAGACATCCATTGTAACTACATTGTGAACATCGGGTGTACCACATTGGTATTCTCAAGTATAGTGGATTGTCTCGGTAGAGGAAGAGTCCCTACCATCGTGGATGTACATCACATTGACGGAACCACGTAAATCTCTTGTGTCCTTACTTTGTTTTACATTTTGTGTTTTGAATTGAGTTGTGAACACAGCTAAAGTATCATCGAACCCATAACCTAAAGAAGTCCTAATCAAGAACATCTGATCTGTCTAATACGCAAGGTGTCTGAAAGGTGACTTTGGGGACTATTGTGATTAGTAGGTAACAATAAATCTACCTTAGTCGAATTTGAGAAAGAGTTTGCTTTTAAGTTGTTCACATACCTACGTATTGATGAGAGCTAGAGTATTAAATAAGTAGAATACTTTGGCTTAAATTATCATAGTGTGTTTTTAAGGGGTGTAATACTGATTCAGCCCCCCTCTTAGTATCACAGACTAGTAGATCCTAGGGTGAAGTTGGGAACTTCAATTGGTATCAAAGCACAGGTTCACCAATTTAAAGCTTAACAGCTTGGTGTACTAGTTTGAAGGGTTTTAGAAGTTTTAACTTATTCAGCATACTAAGAAATGGATGCCGGTACTAGCACCAACACTACTTACAACAAGAAGGTTCCAATCTTCAACGGAACCAAGTACCATATGTGGAGAGCGAGAATGCAGGTGGTATTTGCAACCATGGGCATGAATGTGGTGAAATCTGTACAAGAGGGTTTTATGGCTCCAGAAGAAGGTAAAGATCTAACCCTAGAGGAATTAAGGCAATTTGAGATAAATGGGAAAGCCTCAAACATCATCATTTTAGCATTGACAGATGCTGAATATGCTAAAGTTATGAACTGCAAATCTATTGAGGAGATATGGGATAGATTGTAGAAAGTCTATGAAGGTGATGGCAAAATGAAAGAGAACATGCTTCAAGTTTTTAAGGAGAGATATGAATCTCTCAGAATGCAGAAAAATGAGATAGTCCAACAGTTCTTCACCAAGGTTATTGATGCTATAAATGACCTTAGAAGTCATGGGAAGAACAAGAAGGACTCATCTATTGTGAAGAAAATTCTGAGAATTCTACCTGAGAGGTTTGCCTCAAAGGTGGCAGCCATAGAGGAGAGTAGAGATCTCAATTCTATGTCTTTGCATGATCTCCAGTGCAATCTCATTGCATATGAGATGAGAATAAAGTCAACTAAGAGCTCCTCAACATCAAAGGTATCAAAGGAGATAGCTTTTAAAGTTATGAAACACTTGAAGATAAAAAAAAGAGGAAGAATCATCCAGTGAGGATGATGATGATGATGAGGAAGAAAGTGAAGGTGAAGTGTTGACATACTTCACAAAGAAGTTCAAAAAGGGGTCTAAAAAGGGAAAAGGACAATTGTCCTTTTCCTGTTATCGTTGTGAGCAAATTGGACACTTTGTTTCTTAGTGCAAAGTGAAACTTGATGATGAAGATGAGGATGGTGATGATGAGCTGAATTCAAAATGGAGAAGACCATCGTTTAAATCAAAGAAGTCTAGTAAAAAGACTGTCAACCCACAGAAAAAGAAGAGAGGCTCATTCAAGAGTTATGTGAGTCAGACAAAAAAAGCTAATAACTAGGAAGATGAAGACTCATCAGATGAGCATGCCTTTATGGCATCAGCTTAAGGTGGTAGTTTAACCTCTAAAGAGGAAGAGGAGGTTAATGAAGAAGAACTAGATCTTGAAGCTGAGTTGGAAGTAGTTTCAAAGGAGATAATCAGAAAGGGCAGAACCATAAAAAGGTTGGAGGCCTATATAAAACAAGTTGAAGCAAAGTCTGAGGAAGCTAAAAGTCAAAAGGATGAAATAAGGGCTGAACATATTGACTTGAAGAGAAGATTTGAAGAACAGATCAAAATATGTGAAGACCTTACGATAGAGCTTGGCTCAAGGACTTCAACAATTAAAGAAATAGAGATAGAGTTGCTGAGACTTCAGCAACAACTCAAAAAGAGTGAGGAGAACTTGCAGAAGTTTGAGGTGGTTGGAGAAATAAGCCTGTAAGAGAAAAGAAGAATGAAGAAAAAGTGCAGCAATCTGAGGCTGCACAGACTAAAGAGAATGAGACTTTGCCACAGAAGTTGAAAGAGAAGTCTGTGACTTAGGAGAAGATAACTGAAGAAGAGAAGATAATTATCAAACCAAAGCTAGGACCAAAAATGATGTATATGGTTAAAGAGCAGCAGCCCATAGCTGCTACATCTCATAAAGAAAAGAAAGTCAGCCAACCAAAGGCAATGACTGAATAGAAGAAGGAGAAAAAGGTGGCTGAAATGAAAGCCACACAAGCAAAGAAACCAACAACCTTGCTTACACAGCAAGTAATGAACAAAAGAAAACAAGCTTTGATTAGACCTAAGAAGAGGCAGTTTCAAGGTTATTGTCTTTATTGTGGAGTTTGGGGTCATAGGGCAAGTCAATGCTAGTAGAGAAGGCCAGTATACGTCTCCAACTTGAAAAGATCCGATGCTACATACAGGGGGAGATAATACAAAATTCAGAAGAGAACACCTGTCGTGAGTTCATGCACATACTATAAAAAGCAAGGACACACTGACAAGGATTGTTGGTGGAAGCCCAAACCAATGGTTTCAAAGAACAAGTTTGCTATATTGGTAGACTTGGAATAGTGTGAAAGGTGTAGGTAGGATGGCCATAATGCCAAGAGATGTATGACACTTCTCCTTGAACAAGAGAAGGCACTCGATTGCATAGTAAAAACAATTGGTGCAGTCAAATCTGCGAAAAAGGAGTAAGTTATCTTCTAGCTAGTTCAAAAGAAGGAATATAAAGCCAAAAGGGAGGTGGCTAATATAGCTGAAATTGCACTAAAGGTTGACTACAAGGATAAGCAGTGGATCCTTGACAGTGGATGCACTTCACACATGACAGGAGATAAAAGTAAATTATCAAAGCTAAACAAGTCAAGAAAAGGTAGAGTCAAGTTTGGTAATGATGATTCACTCAACATCAGTGGTCAAGGGTTAGTAAATATTGGAAAAGGGAAGCTAAAAGATGTTCTGCACGTTGAAGGACTTAAATATAATCTAGCATCTGTTAGCCAACTATGTAATGAAAACCATAAAGTGATATTCACAAAAATAAGTTGCCAAGTAAAGAGTAAAGAAGGCAATACTGTTGCAGTCGGGAAGAGAATAACTGGAAATTTATATATGATTAATGAGGACAAAACAAGTAGTTGTTTACTCACTAAAGAAGAAAATCAACTCCGCATAGGAGGCTGGGACACTTAACACAGAAGAACATGAGGAAGCTGACTACTACTCAGGTAATCAGAGACATTCCCAACCTCAGGAGAGAGAGAGAGAGAGAGAGTATGTTTGCTTAGCATGCTCTAAAGGAAAATATGCCAGAAAGCAGTATAAGACCAAAGAGTTCAGTTTTGAAGCAGTGCTTGACATTGTGCATACTGATTTGTGTGGACCGATGAAGATAAAAGGGTTGAATGGTGAGAGGTACTTCATCTTATTTGTTGATGATTATTCCAGAAGGACTTGCATCATGCACCTCAAACACAAGTCAGAAGTTTTGAATTGTTTCAAGAGATACAGAAGATTGGCTGAAAATGAGAGTGGAAAGAAGATCAAAGTATTAAGGTCAGATCAAGGCACTGAATTTACAAATAAAGCTTTTGAAGATTACCTTGAGAAGCATGGAATTCATCACCAAATGGCAGTAGCAAGAACACCTCAATAGAACGGGGTGGTACAAAGGAAAAATAGAGATGTAGTTGAAATGGCAAGACTGCTGGAATCCAATCTTCACACAAGATTTTGGACAGAAGCAACATTTACAGCTGTATATCTACTGAATAGAGTCTTACTAAGGCCCAATATTGATAAGACTCTATATGAGTTATGGAGTAGGAAGAAGACAACAGCCAAGTATCTCAGAATCTTTGGCAGCCCATGTTTTGTGAAGAACAAGGAGCAAAACTTGGGAAAATTCAATGCTAGGTCTGATGAAGGCATCTTTGTGGGATACTCAACAAAGACAAAAGGTTACAGAGTTTTCCTGCATAAGCTGGGAAAAGTGATCACATCCAGTGATGTGAGAATAGGTGAGAACTGGAAAACAATACAGAATAGAGAAGCTGAGGACAATGAAGAAGATGACATCAATATAAATGAAGAATCAGACCAACCTGAAGAAAAGGAATAAGAAGTCAGTTTAGACTTGGAGAAGAATGAGTCTGAAGATGAAGAAAGAGATCCTCTTGCAACTAAAACTGTGCAAGAAAGAAGGACAAAGAAAACGTGGACCAATGCTTATCAAGGAAATCAGATTATAGTTGACCCATCAACAGGAGTTACAACAAGAAGAAGAATTGTGAGAGCTACTGCTTTACTCTCACAAGTTGAACCTAAATTTTGTTGAAGAGACTACACAAGACAAAGCCTGGGTCAAAGCTATCAATAAGGAGTTAGATCAAATCTCAGATATTCTAACTAAACCTTTGTCC
Organism: Ceriops tagal; assembly: GCA_021533255.1. Lineage (NCBI taxonomy): Eukaryota > Viridiplantae > Streptophyta > Magnoliopsida > Malpighiales > Rhizophoraceae > Ceriops > Ceriops tagal. The sequence goes on along the minus strand of CM038611.1, from coordinate 1,193,428 downwards.
ACAAAGCTAGTTGAAAAGCACAGAATGAGTCTGTCTGTGTAAATGCCTCCTCAAGCCTAAAGTTCAGGTGAATCCTCCATCTCTACTTTGTGAGTTTTTTTGTAATTGGTTGGCAAAAGGGGAGAGAAGTAACAATGTAGGGGGAGCTGTTAAAAAGGGGGAGTGCATATTTAAGGGGAGTTGTAATTGCTGCATAATGGCTTTTTTTATGAGTGTTGCCAACAATTACAAAAGGGGAGATTGTTATTTCCATAACCTTGTTGGGTTGTAATTGTTGTCAACTAGATTTAAGTGTGCAAGTAATTTGAAGTTACATGGAGGGGCAAGAAAGTAAAGCCAAATGGAAGGACAAGAGAGTAATTTAAAGCTACATGGACGGGTAAGAAAGTAAATCACAATATAATAAGCCTTAAATTGGAAGATAATTGTGGTGGATAAGAAATATATACCGTCGGCAAAGAGAAAATAGAAGACAATCGAAAAGCGAGCAAAACAGCAAATACACCATCGGAAGAGTAGAACGGCAAAAATAGACAACCGGTAGAAAAGAGAGAGATTCCAAGACGGTTATAGAAGGGAGGACGAAAAAGGAGAGAAAACCCGAGAACGGGCAAAAAGAAAAATAGAACAGATATGACTGAAGTAGGGGTGGACAGTGAAAATATACAACCCGCAAAAAAGAGGGTACACAGCCAAAAGGAGTGAACGACTAGACGGTGAGAGAGAAAATCGTGTGACCAACAGCAAGAAAGAGAAACCACTAGCTGGACGACAAGAAGACAACACGACAAAAAGATCTTGGACAGCAAGGGAGACCTTGGCTGGCTAAAGGAAAACCATGTGACCAACGGTAAGAGAGAGAAACACCACCGGAAGAGCAGACAACAAATCTGCGACGGTGTGAGACAAATGGACGACACGACAAGGAGAGAACCGTGAAATGGACGAGGAGAGCAGATCTGGTATCTGTGAGGCTTGAGAACAGCGAAATGGGTGCAAATATGAAACGTGAGACCAAAACGTGTGTCGGCGTGACACCAGAACGTGCGTCAGTGTGAAACTAGAACATGGGACGGCATGAGACTAGGGCGTGAAATGGCAGACCAAAAGCGTGAGTGCAAGCCGTGAAACTGTGAGACGGTGAAAGTAGGAGTTGTGTGAAACAACCTAGAGAAGGAATTCGGTGAATCATTGGAAAGAACTCAACGTATTTCTAGATTTCTTCAAGAGAGGTTAGAGAGTATTGTGGTGGACTTCTAAGCGGCAGTGAAGTAACCTATTCAATTCAACAAAGGCAAGACAAGATAGAAGAAGGGTAAACACAGTAAGTGACACTCTTCATATTGTACTTACTTTGTATTTGCAATAGTGAAAGGAACAGAAGATTAAGACATCCATTGTAATTACATTGTGAACATTGGGTGTACCACACTGGTATTCTCAAGTATAGTGGATTGTCTCGGTAGAGGAAGAGTCCCTACCACCGTGGACGTACGTCACATTGACGGAACCACGTAAATCTCTTGTGTCCTTACTTTGATTTACATTTTGTGTTTTGATTTGAGTTGTGAACACAGCCAATGTATCATCGAACCCATAACCTAAAGAAGTCCTAATCAAGAACATCTGATCTGTCTAATAGGCAAGGTGTCTGAAAGGTGACTTTAGGAACTATTGTGATTAGTAGGTAACAATAAATCTACCTTAGTCGAATATGAGAAAGAGTTTGCTTTTAAGAAGAGGTTGAAGTTGTTCACATACCTATGTATTGACGAGAGCTAGAGTATTAAATAAGTAGAATACTTTGGCTCAAAATTATCAGAGTGTGTTTTTAAGGGGTGTGATACTGATTCATCCCCCCTCTCAGTATCACAGACTAGTAGATCTTAGGGTGAAGTTGGGAACTTCATATATATGCATATATTTTGATATGATGTGATGATCATTAAATTAATCAAATAAATATATATTTCACACATAATTATGATTATTGTTTAATAGTAACAAAAGTGACCAAATTAAAATATTTGCATGCATTATCATTATAGTTTAATAGTCACCAAAGTAGCTAAACTAATATGGTTAATTGCATGTATAAAATCAATGAAACTACAAAATTTGTCCAATGGTAAATTATTATTTTATAATTATTAACATTATTGAAGTATATTAATGTTTTTTTAAATAAATTTATTTATCTAATAATATCAAATATATTTGATTGAAATAGAATGAATTATCTATTAAGTTTTAATATAGCATATACTTATAGTATTTCTCAAAACAAAAATATTATATACTTTAATTGTTGATTAAATTTAATTAATGATTAATGATGAGTATTTATGATTGTGCAAGTATTTTTATTCATTTGCATGTTTCATCTGTTGTTGTATTTCATGGATTAAAGTCAATTTCCACTTGCGAGTTATTATAGATCCTGATTTGGCTTTGTTGATAGTTTCTTACATACTAAGGCTATTCACTATCTTCTATTAATTTTTTTTTATGAATGTTTTAGTTTGATTACCCATGCAGATATGAATTTTCTTATGTTATTATCTTATATTGAGAAATTTATTTATATAAGTAATTGGACATGCATGAAATATCAAGTATCATAAAGTCCAATGTTATATCTAGACATAATATTATAATAAAACATAAATCTTTGTTTCATTAATAACTAATAAACACCATTATTATACTTTGTCATAATGTATAATTTGATATAAATAAATAAATAAATAAATAAATCTTAGAATTAGTCAATACAAATAACAATAGCATACCTTGATTTTTACAATAAACAATGTTGCAAAATGTAATATTGGTACAAATTGAAATTGAGATAATTGCAAAAGCAAATTGAAAAATATGAATATTATTATCTTTAAAAAAAATTCAAAACAAGAATAAGGAAAACTAAAAATTTTTAATACTAATAGAGATTAAGCAAAAGGAAAAGCAACCATTGATCTCTATGTTAATGCATATATTACTTTAAATCTAATTAAATACTACAAAGTATCTTTAATTTCTCTAAAATTTATTTTAACTTACAAATCATAAAAGACTATGATAATTGATAATTAACAAAATATTAATTTCAAAAACTATTTTATTAACTTTAAATTATGCACTAATTCTTACCTAACTATTTCAAATGACGCTCATTGCATTGTGGACTTGTATTTTTCATATTTATTGCATTTACATCACTATAATAAAGCATGATTAATATTTATGAAAATAAAAAGCATTGTTATTATTATATTAATTAATTATAAGGAAACATTTTGAAGATATTGAGGTGAAATTAAGGTGGAGACATAAAAATAATGCTATTCTCTTCAATCGGTTCATCGATGTCTATTATAGAGAGTCTAAAAATTCAAGAAGATTATTTCATTATTTAACCATGGTATCTGTATTTGCAAAACAATTTGTATTCTTTTTCTTTTTTCTTTTTTCAAAATTGAGATTTCTTTACTTTAATGTTCGAATATCCTTTTAGCTAACTTGATTTTATTTGGATTCCAAATTTAGTCCACTCTTACCAAATTATTAGTCAATGACTATATGCTTTCTAACTTATTATAGTTGCTATTTGTATTTGGTTTTGTACAATTTTTATGTATTAAAACCCAATTTTTAGCTTTCATAGTGATCAAACTATTGAATATTTATAGGTATTTAGTTCATAATAAATTTAAAATCTCACAAAATGAATCTTTAGTTTCTACAATATAAAAATTTACAATCTCAAACAAATTAAAGTAAAAATAATTCATAATTCATAATTAACATAGGATTAAGTAATTAAAAAATTTATATGGTCTAGATGAGAGAGTTAAAATAGACTTTATAGGCTTTAACTATAAATGCTTTCATTATCTTTCATCATCATCTTCTTAAAATAAAAGAAATTAAGCATAAGTTTTACCAATTAAAAATGAATCCAATTAATGATAAGTAGAACAAAAAACTATATGTAGGAAAAGAACTAAAACAATTAGAATAGTTGTGAACAGTTTTTGTCATAGTTCAATGGAAAGGCATTACTTTAATTATACTAATATAACTGTTTGCATTGTTTTTTTTTTAAATAGAAAAACATAATGCCTTAGCTTTTTCAAGCCCAAATTGTAACATTTTTTCTTAGTCAAAACACAAATTAAAGCATCTTTCTAATTCAAAATGTACATAAATATTACAAGGGACATCATTCATCTTTATTTGCACCAAATCGAAATCCTTTAATTCAACATGATGCACAATGCCAAGTAAATTTTTTTTTGTTAACCTGAATTGATTTGCCAAAAAAAAAAAATCTGAGGAGATGTTATCACAATGTAATAACTTACATAGGGACATAAGTGTAATGGTAATTAGAACACTGAACCATAGATAGGAAAAGAAATAGAGCATTTAAAGTAGTTGTGAACAGATGCTATGGTTTTATTTTTCTAAATGTTGCAAAAATTACCTTTATAATGGTTTTAGAACAAAGAGTTACATTTGATGTTGCTATAAAAGAAAAGATTTTGTATTTACTTCGAGGCTCTTGCCCATTTCATAACCATTGTTAAAGAGGTAAGGTGTTTCATTGCAATATTAAGGTATTTCATTACAATATTTATTGCCAATGTATATCTAGAAATGAATACAATATTTATTTGTTATTTATTGTTTATGCATATATGGTGCTTTGGGTGTAATATTTAAGTTACAAGAAACTTAATGCCCATCTAGTCTAATATGTGTCAAATTTAATCTACATTTAACTAATTTTTTTATTTGGAATCTAACTCTTTCCCAACATCCAATGTTCATGGAAACATAACATACAACACAATAACACAAAGATAGTAAGTAAATTCAACAACAGCATATCTAATATCGCCACATAAAATATTGCTACTACCTATATAAATACATAATTTAGCAAAATAATCAAGTAAAATATGGTGCCTTAACTACTCTAGAAAAAAATTTGGGAATAGTATAAAAAACCATTAAGTGACATTTGTCTATGAAATTCTCAATGAACATAAACCACCTTCTTCGCTAGTAAGGGTTAATATAGAGAACAGCAACAAAAGCCAACATGTATATGAGATAGGTTGCCACGAAACTTGGTAAGAAGGACACAAGATCAACAATGTCATGCCATTTTCCATTGCTTGCATCTGAAGATGGTGGCAATTCTAGTAAGTCAATATTGCAACTTGTATCTAATGGAGGTCCACAAAGTAATGGATTTCCTTCATAACTTGTGTTATCAAATGTGGCAAACTGTCCCTTCATGTCTGGAAGCCTACCTGATAAGTTGTTATAGGCCACACTGAAAATCTCTAGAAAGTGCAGATTAATTAATTCTGATGGGATTTCTCCACCTAATTTGTTGTGGGAAAGGTCCAAACTCTCTATTTGCCCAAAATTTTCCAAAGTTCTTGGAATTGAGCCAGTCAATTGATTATGAGACAAGTTCAACGCCTTTATCAACCTTAAATCTCCAAGTTCTCCTGGTATTTTTCCTATTAACTGGTTACATGACAAATCCAATCCAGACATCAATTCAAGAGGTTGGCCTTCATATATGTTGGATCTAGCTTTTGTCACGAAATCAACTTGAGTTTTTTGTACCATGAAAAATGATGTCTCTCCCACTGTAAACAAGTTGTTTCTTAATTTACTCTGAAATTCATAGGACAACAAGGAAGAGCTCCCAAAGTTCCCTCCAACTTGTGTAAAATCAAATGTGCTTTCTTCCCCGAAAGCGAGGCAGCTAAAACAACTTGGTATTGGTCCACAAAATGAGTTATGTGAGAGATCCAATATACTTAGTTCATTTAACTTGCAGAGATCTTTTGATAGCAAACCAACCAAATTATTCCCTCCTAACTGAAGGACTCTCAAATAAGAAAAATTCCCAATTGAAGTTGGAATTTCACCCAACAAAAAATTATTTCCAATATTTAATATCTTCATAGAAGATAAAGAGTTTAATAATGTTTTTGGAATTGTACCTGTGAATCTGTTCCCTTCTAGATTCAAATACTCTAAATATGATGACCATATTAAGCAAGAAGGAAGATTGCCTGAAAAATTGTTATGAGAAATATCAAGAAAGGATAATTCAGATTCACACGGAATTGTTCCTTCAATTGCATTGCCTGCGATATTCAGGTGCATTAAGCTCAAATTCCCAATAAAGCCTGGAATTTCACCTGAAATGGAGTTGCCACTTATATCTAGAAAGTTTAATCTTGGGTAATGAGAGATCCAATTTGACAGAGTGCCGGTAAACTGATTTCCACTTAGTTGCAAGGACCACAATGAAGTTTGATTGGACTTTGTCTTCGGCACTTGACCACTTAAACCATTGTTTGAGAGTATCAAATATTCCAAATTAGAGGAATTTGTTGGCAAAGTGTCTAGAATTTCTCCTGAAAATGTGTTCTTGGATAGATCCAAATAGAACAAATAGGGCATGCTTCCAATAGAGAACGGAATGCCACCATCAAAAGCATTCACTGAAAGATTAAATATTTGTACTTTTGGAATAATACCACCAATATTTTGTTGAAGCTTTCCATGGAAGTGATTGTCGGAGATGTCTATATGGCTTATAACAAAGCTAGAATTGGAGGATAAATGAAATGAACCCATAAAAGAGTTATTTTTAAGACTTAAAAACTCTAATTGGGTATTATTTTCAAGAAACCAATTGGGGAAGGTTCCTGTGAGGTTATTATGGGAGAGATCAATGGCTCTCAGGTCATTTTGGTGAGTGAGAAATTGGGGAATATTGTTAAGTCTGCAATTTGACATCACAATAACCTTAAGTTGAAATGTCGGTAGCCAGTCATTTGAATAGTGTGTTTGAACCTTTAGCTCGGGGTTATTGCTTGATAACATGAGCACTTTAAGGTTTGTGTGATTGGCAATTGAGTAAAAGGAGAATTGACCCTAAAAGGAATTATTTCTAAGATCAAGATACTCAAGAGATCTAAGAGTAGCAATTGGAAATGATGAAATGTTCCCTTCTATCTTGTTTGATGACAAGTCTAAAAGTGTAAGAGATCTCAATTCGCCAAGACAAGATGGAACGATTCCACTTAGATTATTGTTGCTAAGATCCAACTCTTGAAGGTCTTTCAGTGCACACAAACCTAAAACAGAAGATGATACAATATCTAAAATATTCCATAAAATGTGAAAGGTCATTGTTACTTTTAAGTATCGGTAAAATGCTTATAGATACCTTTTGAGGCTAAAGATCCATTTAGATTGTTGCCAGCTAAAGATAAAGCTTTGAGTGAAGTCATATGACCAAGATCTGTCCCAAAAATAAAATAGACATTTGAAAAAAAAATTGTAGAGACTCAAAATTGGTCTAATGTCAATAATCAAATACAATATTTGATGCTATGATTAGAAAGCATTCATATGTTACATAAGAGCCAATTCCTTGGCTTTGTGTTGTATGCAATAGAAAAGGAAAAACCTATTGGCAAAGAAGTCACGTGGACATAGATAATGGAGTTTTAGAATTGTTTTTTTTCATGTGGCAAATTTATATGTGCAAATACCAAAATAAAAATAATTCATATATAGAAAAGCAAAAAATAATGATTTTTTTAATTAGAAAAAATGATATTACTTATTTAAAATAAAAATATTATGATTATTTTTTACTAATTTTATGTTTTAAAACCTTCAAATTATTGTTGTATTTATTATACTATCAAATTAAATTTTTTTTTCAAATAAGGAACTATATAAATTAGTTATTCATCTTTCATATGTGATTGTGTAATTAGTGTTTTACCATGTTTATTATTAAAAAAAGCTCTTTATTTGCAAGGGAAGGCTAAGAATGCTTTTATAAATAAAAAAGTGACTACAATTTGATTAGATTTGGAGAAGAAAAAGCACTAAAAGAAACTATGAGGATAAATTTAATTCAAAATATTAAATTTTAATAAGTATAGGAAACTTATATAAAATTTTAAATTGAATAAAAGAAAAGAAAAGATAGAGAAAAAGAAAAAGATAAGAGGTTAAATTTAAACTAACAATAAATTTAGAAAAATAAAAATTTTGGCAATTTTTAAATAAATTAAATACAACTTTTTGACACTCATTCTCTTTAAGCATACAAAAATCCCATGGAAAAGAGTAAGTAATACCTGCCAATATTGTTTGAGAACCACTGAGGTAATTTGAAGAAAGATCTAAAATTTCTAAACTTTTCAAATTGGCAAAATCTGCAGATATACATTAAAGAGAAAAGAAATTGAGCAAAATAGGCCAACATTACTCTTTTAATCACAGAAAAACCATGGAAAAGCGCAAAGCAATACCTATTAGGGAACCATTAAGATTATTCTCGGAAAGATATAAAATTTGTAAATTCTTCAAACTGATTAAATCTGCGGATATATATTAAATAAAAAAAATTGAGTAAAACAAACCAACACTTTCTTTTTAAACACATAAAAAATCCCATAAAAAAGAGTAAGCAGTACCTATTAATATTGTTAGACTATTGTTAGAAAGATCTAAAATTTGTAAATTCTTTAAACTTACTAAATGTGATACAAAGTTTTGATAACTTTTCCTTTTTGATGTGGTATAATGTATTTTGATTAACTTTTGAAGTGAAATGTAATGAAAAGATCTCATTAACAAATAATAATCTATTATGCCATTTAGGTTATCTATTTAACCCAACAATATCATCCAAGTTATTGATATGAAGAGGACTTTCATATAAATATAATGGGGTCTACTGTAAATTTGGAATTTTTTTTTCTCCAATTACAAAACTAAAATGCTGCTTATAAGAATGAATTGGAGGTGAGTGGCTGGTATTCCATTGATGTTCATATGCTAACAGAGACTTGGGTTCTTTCATGGCAATTGCCATCTTTTTCTACTTTTTCTTTTTTTTTTATTTATCTTTTGAGGCCGGCAATTGCTTTCATTTTTTTTTCTTTTTCTTCTTCTTTTTTCTCCCTAATGCCTGTTTTCTTCTAACAAGGAATATTGAACAAAGACATGAATTATAATGTTATGTTTTACTTTCCAAAGGGTTTTCATTGTAAGATGATATACAACAATCAATCATCCTTTTTTTTTTCATTTCCTAGAGCAACAGTCAATCGTCTTCAATTTGATTGGTCATTTGAAACAAGATTCAAATCAAGCCTCCTTAAAATACTTATATAACATGAGTTTTAGTTCTATATGGGCCCAAAAAATTAAATACAAGTTTATTTAACTTTCCAAAAGGAGATATATAAATAGCATTTTATAGAATTTTTGAGTGAAATATAATGCAATGATTTCTTTAACAAATAATTAATGTTTTTCTTTTCTCCATTTTGGTTCTCTTTCATATTTGACTTAGCTATTTAACCTAACCAAATTATAAAAACTATAGATGCCATAGGAACTTTCACATAAATGTAATGGAACCTATTTTGTAAATTTAGAATAGTTTTTCCACCCATTACAATCGAAAACATTACTTTTAAAAATGAGTCGTAAGAAAGAAACAACCTCTTATAGATATTAACATTTTATTAATGCAACAAAGTGCCACTAATCCGCTGATTTTCCTATATCATGTTCAAAGAAGATGACCTTGACTTTTACCATTGTACACATTATAATTAAATAATCATTTTCAAAACTGGATGCATTAGTCTCATGCTTATCTTTGAATGTCTTAACATGAAGTTTAGAGTCACGAAATTTCTATTTTGTATTTGTCATACTCATTTTTTTAGAAATATTATATATGTAATTTTAAATTATAAAAAATTATTATTTTTTATTTCAATTGAATCTCATCTTTCTAAATTTGATTTATATTTAACATTAAATTGACTTAACTTATCTAAAAATTGAGTTAAATTAAAAAAATTTCTTCATTTTATACTTATAAATATTAACACACAAATGATATAACTGATGTTGATTTTCTAATTACAAATTGGGTATTTCAAGAGTACGTCCAAAATTTGAAAAGAAATCATTGAGCAGTAATCTCATAGAAAGTTCACCCATTATCCGTCTTACGTGACTTACAAGGTCTCTGTTTTCCATAGACATAGACAAAATAGACAAGTTCAATGCTTCCAACTCAAATTTCTAACCTCTACCATTTTTCTTTTTCCTTGTTAGCTAGTAATAAGACAAATTTAATTCAAACATCAAATCAAATTAAGAAGGCTACCTTTTTATATGCTAGATGACCTTAACCTTCACCATTGTACCAACAACAATTAAATGATCATTTTAAAAGTTAGATCCATTAACTTTGTGCTTATTTATAAATGTTTTGCCATCAAGTTTAGAGTTATGATATCTTAATGCTATATTTGTTATGTATTTTTTAATATTATATACCTAATTTTAAATTAAACAAATTTATTTTTCTATTTTTTATTTCAATTGAATCTCATTTAATTTTTGTTTTATTTTCAATTACATTTAGTATTACATTAACTCAATTTACCAAAAAATTGAGCAAAATTAAAAATTTTCCTCCATTTTATATTGTAATTTTTGATATAAGGATGATGTAATTGATGTTCATTTTTTAACAAAAGACTTGAGTTCTCCAAAGGTGCATCCAAGACTTGAAAAGAAGCAATTGAGGAGTAACTTCTTAAAAATTTTACTTATTGACCTGCATGACTTACAAGGTCTCTATCTTATACAATGACGTAGTAACAGAATAGAAAAGATCAAATGAGAAGCTAACGAAGCATCACTCTGAAAGTTATGAATAGACTCACAGGGTATATGACAAGAAAGCCAAATGTGGGAGAGTATAGTAGCATCCATTAATGTTTATCAATGTCATTGCCGCCCTTCATAGGGTAATGAAGTGTTCCTAAAGATGGACAATTTAGAATTGAGGTGGAAGTATAAAAAGCAGAAAGCTTGATTGAAACATGGGGGGGCACTGCAGATTCTGCGTTCGGAAGTAGATTCTTGAGCACAAATCTCGCATTTTCTCGATACTCATGGCAATTAGTTTTTTTTTTTTTTAGGCCGGCAATTGCTTTCTTTTTATTTTATTCTTCCTCTTCCTTTTTTCCTAACACCCATTTACTTCTAAGGAGGAAGATTGAATAAAGTTACGAATTATAACCTTATGTTTTATTGCATATGACAACCGTGTACATGACATTGTGAGAAAAATATATTTTTTCTTTTTTTTTCTTATTTCTTTATAATTTTTTTTGTTTTAAAAATTGGTTTTTGTTGTAAGGTGCTATGACACAAAAAATCAATCATCCTTTTCTTTTCTTTCCAAGAAACAATCAATCATTTTTAATTTGATTGGTCATGAAAAACAAAGATTCAAATCAAGCCTCCTTAAAATGTTTATAAAATGTAAGTTTTAGTTCTACATGTCTCCAAAAAAATTAAATAAATATTTATTTGCTCTCCAATCTGGTCAAAGTTTCAAATATAGATTTTAGGGAAATTTAGAATATTAGCAATAGTTTAAGGTGTGTTTGATATATGATCACAATATGATAACATATAAATAGGCTAATTTGATCTTCTTATATATAAAAGGCTAGTTTGATCACATCATGATTTGATAAGTGAAATAAACGTATAGGAAGATATATATATATAGCATTTTATAGACTTTTCAAATGAAATATAATGCAATGATTTCTACAACAAATAATTCATTTGTTTTCTCCATTTTGGTTCTTTTTTATATCTAACTTACTATTTAACCTAACCAAATCATGAAAATGATATATATATAAAGGAGGCTTCTATGTAAATGTGATGGAACCTACATTTTAAATTTAGAATATTTTGTTACTAATTATAAAACTAAAACATTGCCATTAAAAATGAATTATAACTTATGAAATGAAACTTTTAATAGCAATTAAAAAGGAAATTATTTTCTTAAATGATTCCTGAAAAATCTCTCAAATTCATTTATTATTTTTATTGGTGAACAAATATACTTTTGTGTTATTATTGTTTTTTTTTCTTCAAATTCCTTTTTAATTTTCTTTTAAGTAAATATTTTAACTAAAGATTATTAGGTCTTTCCTTCCTCTTGTCATTTACTATAATTTGATCACTCCTTTTAATTGAAGCATTTACTGGTCTATGTTGGATATATCTAAATTGATGCAAATGTTGTTCTTTTAATTTATCTTCAATAGGTGCTATACTAACTTTGTTATGGATATATTTATTTCTTATTTGGTCAGTACTAATGTGACCACTTATATCTATCTAAATATTATTATTTTTACTACACTCATTTTTTGGGCATTTTAATAATTGTAAATAAAAGTAAGAAATTTTCAACTATTGAGCATATGATACGAAGTTTAAGAAAATTTTCCTTTTCGACGAGGTATAATGTATTTTGATAGACTTTTGAAGTGAAATGCAATGTAAAGATCTCTTTAGCAAATAATATTTTATTATGTCATCGGGTTCTCTTGAAAGCTATGTAATCTAACCAAATCATGAAAGCTATCCATATGAAAAGTGCTTTCATATAAATATAATGCAGTCTATTAGTAAATTTAAAATATTTTTTCTCTAATTACAAAACTAAAACTGTTTATACGAATGAATTGAGGGTGGGTGGCTAGCACCCCGTTGATGTTCATATTCTAACAGAGACTTAGGTTTTTCATGGCAACTGTCTTCTTCTTCTTCTTCTACTTGTTTTTTTCTCCCTGACGCCTACATACTTCTAACAAGATTGAACAAAGACACAAATTATAACCTTATGTTTTACTATGTATGACAACCATGCACATGACACCAAGGAAAAAATACATTATTTTTATTTATTTATAATTTTAAAAAAATTGATTTTCGTTGTGAGATGCTATACAACAATCAATCATTTTTTTTTATTATTTTTCTTTCCAGAGAGGCAATCAATCAATGTTAATTTGATTGGTCATGAGAAACAAGATTTAAATCAAACATCCTTAAAATTCTTATAAAATGTGAGTTTTAGTTCTACCTGTGCCCAAAAAAATTAAATACATGTTCATTTTATCTTCCAAAGGGAGATATATATAGCATTTTATAAGCTTTTTGAGTGAAATATAATGCAATGATTTCTTTAACAAATAATTCTTTTTTTTTTCTCATTTTGGTTCTCTTTTATATTTGACTTAGCTATTCAACCTTACCAAACTATGAAAACTATAGATATAAAGAGGGCTTTCATATAAATGTAATGGGACCTACTTTATAAATTTGGAACATTTTTCACCAATTACAAAATTAAAACATTGCCTATCAAAATGAATTGTACCTTATGATATGCAACTTGTTAAAGTGATTCATTTCTTAGATGATAAGAAAGAAATTCTTTTCTTAGATAATCCCTAGAAAATCCCATAAATCCTTTTTTTATTCTTATTAATGGACAAATATAGTTTTTTTTATTATTTTTATTTATTTATTTTTCTTCAAGTTTTTATTTAGTTTTCTTTTAATCAAATATTTTAACTAAAGATTATCAAATCAACCTAGGTATTCTTCTCCCCCTCCTCTTGCCATCTACTCGAGTTTGATCACTCATTTTAGTTGAAGCATCTGCTAGTCTACATTGGACATTTCTAAGCTGATGCAAACGCCATTCTTTCAATTTATTTCCAATGGATGTTATACTAACTTTGTTATGGGCATACATATTTCTTATTTTGTCATTACTAAAGTGACCACATATATGTATCTAAATATTCTCATTTCTACCACACTTATTGTTTTTTTCTTGAAAAAATTGGATATACAAATAACTTTGAATAGTATATAGTTCAACTTCATGTATTAATGTCATATAATTTTTACACAATTTGTTTAATAACTATATACCTCTTTTTGTAGATGATATGTTTCTTACATTCTAGGTATTATATTTTTCCACAATACATAATCTAATGCAAATAGTAAATAAATAAATAAATCTTGTCAAAAATAATGTAGTAGTCTAGAAAACCCAATGAAATACCACGATTATCATTGCAAGCAATGCTTAGAAATGTGATGGTAGAACAAATTGAGATATAAAAATAGGACTAATTTTCAAGCCTTAGTAAATTGAATTGAAAAAACTGATGTATTATTATTACAAATAACCACAACGTAACATGTAAGAAAATGAAATGTGAAGGAAGAAAAATTGGAAACATCAACTCACCAGATATAAACCGACAACAATGATAAAGTCTAAATATCTCTTCACTAAAATTTTTCTTTGGAATTAACATGTAACATAAATCCAACAAAATATATGATTTTATATTGAAAAATTGTAATAGATGTGAACATATGAAAAAAAGTAATAATAAATTTGAAATTCACATATCTATATGCATAAAATGTCTTGCCAAATCAGTTAATGGTGTAGAAGTAGCTACACGATCTTTTTGGATTTTTTTCTTGTGCCTATGAAAGAGACATAGTGCAAAGAGGAAAGGAATGATCTTCAAAAACAAAAGAGCACAAAAGGAGTAGATGAATATATGAAGGGAGTGAAGCAATCCAAAAGTTTTTTAAGTATGAAAGATTAATAATTTTATTAGAACACTTAAATGTGGTCATCAAATCCATAACTAATAGGAAGAGTCATTAATATGAAAATCATATGGCGATGAACCATTTTATACTCAAAATGAATTAGAGTGGAAGGAGAAGTATGCCGCTTGGCACACCAATATTATAACTATAATATATATATATATATATAAACTTAAAAGATTAATACGAGTTCATGATGCTTAGGACTTGTAATTATTAGCATCTGGACATTATTTGATGGTTAGCTTGGCTTGAAAATATGTTTAATGGCAACAGCTAAATATTATTAATATTGATACTAACCAAGCAGCTCCTCAAGAAAAGCTTATGACAACAGCCACTAATAAATATGTTAATAATCATAAATAAGAGTTAGAAATTTTCAATTGCTATTGTCTTTGATCATGGCATGTGAAATAAAGTTTTGGTAAATGTAATGCAATCGTCTCTTTAACAAATAATTCATTTTTTCTTTTGGCCATTTTGGTTCTCTTGTATCAAATGTAGCTATCTGACCTAATAAATAAAGGAAACTAGTGATAAAGAGGGCTTCCATGTCGATGTAATGAGGTTTATTCTATAGATTTGGAAAATATATTTTACCAATTACATAACAAAAACATTGCTTATAAAAAAAGAGTTGTAATTTGTGAGATGCAACTCCTTAAAACAATTAGGCATGTCCTCAATTTGGTTTGGTTTGGTTGTGATTTTGGTTCCAAGGCTAAGAGGAATCATAACCAAATTGCTGGAGAATCAAATCCAGTTTGGTTAAGATTCCAGATCTAGTTTGTTTTAGTTCTTGTTTAATCCGGTTCAAAACCATCCGACTCAAGTTGGTTTAACCTGATTTGATCACTTGTTATCTCAAAAATTTGGAATATTTTAATTTTCTAGAGATGAAATTTATGTCAATTGTTATATTAAAGGTAATATTGACTATTGATTTGACTGTTTATTTTATTTTCTTGAAGGGACCACCAATTTAACCAATGGCTTAATTGGCGATTCCTATTTTGATGTGGAACCACTAGTTTAATCGGCGATTCATAGTTCGTAGAAGAGCATATCGTGATCATGTCTAATAACGAAATGAAGTTTTAGTGAAATATATATAGTATTTTATTAAATTTCAAAGTACAATATAATGCAATGATTCCTTTAATAATAATTCATCTATTTTTTTTTTTTTCATTTTAGCTCACTTTTATATTTGACTTATCTATTTACTTAAACCAAATCATGAAAACTATAGGTATAAAATGAGTTGTAAGAAAAACACAACCTCATTAATGTTTTATTGATGCAACAAAATTCCACTAAATCACTAATTTTCCTATTTTGTGTTAAAAAAATGACCTTGATCTTCATCATTGTCCTTAAATTAAATGATTATTTTCTAAGTTGATAATGTCTTACCATTAAGTTTAAAGTTATAATGTCTTCATCTTGTATTTATTATATTTATTAACTTTTTTAGAATATATTATATATATAATTTTAAATTACATAAATTTATTTTTTTATTTTAATTAAATCTTATTTTTTTTTATTTTCACTTACATGTAATATAAATTTAACTTGATTCATTAGAAAATTGATTCAAATTAAATAATTTTCTCTATTCTATAATGTAAATATTGACACTTAGATGACATAATTGATGTTTATCTTCTAATGAAAGACTTATGTTTTTCAAAATAAGCAATTGACATGTAATTCCTTAGAAATTTGCCTTTGTTTCCACAATGACATAGATGGAATAGACAACTTTAATTTGAATCTACATCAAATTTCTAAGTTCTACCCTTATATCTCTTGTTAATTAGTCACAAGTCAAGTCTTATCCAAATATCAAATTAAATGATCATTGTACCCACTACATTTAAATGATTATTTTTAAAGTTGGATGCATTAATTTCATAATTATTTATGAATATCTGACTGTAAGGTTCAGAGTTATGATATCTTAATTTTATATTTATTGTATTAATGTTTTTAAAAGATATATACACATAATTTTAAATTACTCAAATTTATCTTTTTAATTTAACTTAATCTTTTTTTTTATTAATATTTAATGTTAAGTTAATTTGATTCACTTAAAAACTCAATTAAATTTAAAAGTTTCCTTTATTTTAAATTGCAAATATTTACACATAGATAATGAAATTAATATTTATTTTCTAATAAAAGAATTAAGGTTTTTAATGTGAGTCTATCAATATTTTTCTTGTTAGATAGTTATGAGATAAATCCAATCCAAACTTATATGTTGGATCTTGTTTTTATCCCAAACTCAACTTGCACTTGTCTCGCATATACACCTCATTTGAATTATTTCTACCTCATTGACATCATTCTCTATAAACACATTAATTATTTACCGATTCTTCAAACTCTATAACATGACTCAATCTAGGTCTCTGCTTGATTATAAGAGTTGTCTAAACGGAAGACGACACGTGTCACTTCCCTTGTAACACTCTTTTCCTTTTGTCTGTGAATAGCAAGTTTTCTCCACTTTTTAATATCTCCATGGCTTCCACACAGCGACAATGTATGCATAAATACTATCAACTAGGAATCTTTTTGATACAAAATAATATTACAAGAATATTTGCATATAGTGCAAACCATAAAACTAGTTTAATAAAAGCTACTAACTATTATTGATATTGACTCTAATGAAGCAAATCCTCAAGCAAAGCTAATGACTAATCACAGATAATTAATATTTGAATAATTATAAATAAAAGTTAGACATTTTCAATTGCTAAGCTATCCTCCGCTAAGATGATATAAAGTTTTAGCAAATTTTTCTTTTTGATGAGGTATGAAACTACTTTAATAAAATTTTGAAATGAAATGCAATACAATCATCTATTTAACAAATAATTAATTTGTTTTTGCCATTTTGATTCTTTTATATATTTGGCTTAGCTATTTAAACCTGGAGTATATGTACTTTTCATTGAAAAGGGGAGAGGGGCATTGAAATTTAAAATTTAGAAAGGAAATTATATTTATTTTTGTAGTTGTTTCCACTAAAAATTGATATATGCTTTGTTCATCTCGAAAATTAAATAAGAAAAAAAAGGTATTTTTTAGATGATCCTTAGAAAATTGCAAAATTCCCTTTTTATTCTTATTGGTAGACATATAATTTGTGATATTATAGGTTATCTATTTATTTTTCTTCAAATTATTATTTAATTTTCTTTTAATCAAATACTTTAAAACATCTTCTAATTTTGTTTTTGTGCAACTATAGGAATTATAATGGTATTTTGCAATATATATTTTATATAATTAATCTTTACACTAAAAATACTTAATCAATATCTTGAACGGAAATTTGTTTATAAGAAAATAATCTTGATACATATATTATAAATACATATTTAATCCTCTTTTATCTTGAATCATAATATAAATAATTAGAAATAGACTAATCAAAGTACTGCAATTATTACTATTAACAAAATTATAAATTTTGATGTACTTTATTATTTTGATATATTTTATAATCATACCTCTTTTTACATATGTGTAAAAATATATTGCCCCCACTAATAAGATTTTTTAGATACACACTGATTTAACCTAAATTATGAACACTATTAACATAAAGAGGACTTTGACATAAATATAATAGAATTTATTTAGTAAATTTGGAATTTTTTTTTTCATTGAGTACAAAGTGAAAACATTGCTTGCAAAAATGAGTTCCTCTTATGATATTCTTTAGCCTTTCCTCACCATTTATTTATGTTTGATCACCCCTTTTAATTGAAGTATTTGCTGATCTATATTAGACATATCTAAACTGATGCAATCCTCATTCTTTCAATTTATCTCCAATAGTTATTAAACTTGCTTTGCTACCGCTGTACTTATTTCTTATTTGGTCACTACTTAAGTGACGACACGTATCTATATAAACATTATTATTTTTACCACACAGAAATTTCTAAAACCATCAATTAAAAGGCAACTGCACAATCTAACAACATAACTAGACAACTTTTAACTCCTTAAGCCATGCAGTATGTAGAGGACAAGGATCCAGCCTCCCTTCAATAATTGCCTTTTCAGAGAGAATAGAACCAGCCATTCCTCCATTTTAGCCGCAACATTGTAGTGAGAAATATGGAATTAGAATTTCTATTTTCATCTAGCTAAAGGAAGGGACTCTCTCTTCACTTAACTCTTTGTATTCCAATGGTAACTAGACTCCAGGCTCAATTATCCCAAGACAATGGCAAAGAAATGGGTACTAGCTAAGGAGACATGGCTCCCAACATCAAAATTTGAAGAAATAATCTTCAAATATTTGAGTAAAGTATAATGACCAAGATAGTGATCTAACAATTAGATGAAGACTCACTAACCATGCATTATGTTCAACTAAGCTGTATGGTTAATGCATTTGCAAATAATGATGAAAAGAAAAGGTCACAGTTTATCAGACTTTTATGTTGCAGGATCTAGGAAAAGATAAAGATATATAGTTCATGTATTATGATCAGCTAAACTAAACGATACACCAAATTTTTTTATACATTTGTTTTGCACAAAAGTTCTCATTTCGTAAGAGATAGATGGAACCATTGTTAGATAAATTCCATGGATAACTGCATCAATTTATTGAATTCCTATAAAAGGAATATGTGATAAGGTTGATAGCCACAAACAAACATTCGTCACCAACATGCGAAAACAATAAATATAGCAGCTGAAACACCTTACCTCTTTAACAGCTGTGGGGAATTAGGCAACAGCCTGGGAATAAGCACATAATCTTCCTTCCATAGCAGCATCAAATGTAATCCCCTTTTCTGCAGCTGCTGCAGAAGCAAGTTCTGCAATAAGACTGGACACCTGAAACTGCAAATGGCACTGTAAATCAGCTCATTTCATAGCACAATTGTAGCTAAAAATGATGGACTTGACGTTAAAAATGGCGATGTAGGAAAGCAAGGAGGAGAAGATTTAAGGTTGTCGAGGTTTAGATATTATTGAAATTTGGGAAATTGAAATTTTAAGATTGGAGCATGGAATTTAAATTCACTCAATATATATTAGAGAAATTACAAGAGAAATAGAAATTGTAAAAACTCGTTAGTATCACACAAATAGGATTAAAAAACTGCCAGCATCATACTCAGAACTTCTAGAATCAATGTGTGGGTGTTGCTTCCCCAAACGTGGCAGAATTGAAGGGGATTAGGGAAGTAATTCTGCAATGGGCACAGTGGAATAGAAAACTTGATTGGAAACTGGTGGTAAAAAGCTGACTCCAAAGTAATAGGGACTTGGATAAATCAACCAGAAAAAAACGACCTTGGGAGTACGATGAGACTGAAGTTTTATTGTCACAGGGAGTCACCGTTCAATACCACCCTAAGTAAGCAAATGGTTTTGCAGACACTGGCAAAGATGGGGATTGGCAGAGTAGTCCGTTTTTGGTTGCTCACTAATTATGATTGGGTCTTGGCTGCTTATTCAATTGGAGGATTGTGAATAATATGATCTGATTGTGAATTATGATCGTTGGATGAATTATGCGCTCTCCCATGTTTTTCATTGCAACATGATAAAGTCCAATATATATATATATATATAGTACTCATCTAGAAAGAAATCAAGTGGAAAACATGGTACATATTTGGCGTGACATTTATAGCATGCAATTATTTTAGGCAATCAAGTTTACCCGTGCGTTTACGATTAAATTTAGACCAAAAAACTGCAAACAACTAAGCTTGAAAACTCTACTTTTGGGGATGATCATGAATTCGTGTATGTAGCAAATTTGCCTCAATTGTCAAAGCTATCGAATTCAAATGCAAAAATATTCTTACATCCTAACAAAATGAAGTCCAACTCAATTATGATCTGTTGCCAGCACTTTTATGTTTCATGATTATTATTTGAGAAGTGATCTTCAAGTTCCAAATGATCACACTTTTTTTGTATTAAAACAGAAAAGAAAATATTAATAGTTTAAGAGAATGCCTAGAATAAAAGCTAATTCTATTTTATGATATATGTTTTTACTCTTCTTAAATATGTTTGCAATCATATTTAAATAATTATTTTAGAATATTATTATTCATTATCATTCAGCAATCATTTTCTAATTTTAGTAATTTTATATTTGGTTTCCACACAAAAGAGGTCCTAAGAATAGACTCTTATTAAAAGTAAAATGACGCATAAAAAATTATAAGTTATATATAATAAAAATAATAATAATTATTTTTATAAATTTCATATTCTTTAATAATTATAATATCAATTATAACTGACAGTCGTAATAAACTAATATTTTATCATGTTCAAGTTACGTTTTTGTCAACCCAATTCAATTTTAAATTCCTTTTGACACTTTTCTTCTGCTGGCACGTCGCGGCAGAAACGTGTCAGAGGCAAAATTGCAAGTGCGTACTGCCAGATTGTCCTGCAAGTTGTAGGTTCAAAAGACGTGCAGAAATGCTTAATTTATTAGTATGTTTCGTTCATTGCAACCCAATCTGTTTAAAGATTTGAATGAGCCAGTTTTAATTATTTTAGATGGCAAACGCGATTAGTCGGCATATAATCCAATCAAGGGACGGCGGTGACCAATATTCGTAATTCACGGATCGCTTATGATCGCACTCTTGTGACCTGTGAATATTATACCACCAAAATTGAGGTTCTATATATATATATATATATTTTTTTTTTTTTAACATATATAAAAATTTTATTCAAAAATGTATAATTATAATAAAAATTTGAATATATGCGCATAAAAGTCAAAAGAGAAATCAATTACTAAATTAAATCGAATTCTAATGTTTCAATAATTTAATATTTTACAAAAATTAAATATATTATTTATAATGTTATTTATATAATATATTTAATTTCAATATCTAAGAAATTAACATTTATAATGATATATTTATTAAAAAAATTAACAATTTTAGCTACTAACTAGTCATTTGGTGGAAAAGTATTCCAAATTGCAAAGTAGCTCCAATATATTTACAAGAAATGTAAGTTAGCACACGAGAATTAATACTGTTTTAAACTTATGTACTTTGGGTTGTTACAATTTATGATCAAGATGGTGATCTAACAATTAGATGAAGACTCACTAACCATGTATTATATTCAACTAAGCTGCATGGTTCACGCACTTGGAAATAATAATTAAAAAAAAAGTCTCAATTTACAAGACTTTCATATTGCAGGATCTAGGAAAAGATAAAATGTATGGTTCATGTATTATGATCAGCTAAACTAAATGATACCTCAAATTTCTCCATATATTTATTCTGCACAAATGTTCTCATTTGCTAAGAGATAGATGGAACCACTGTTAGATAAATACCATGGATAACTGCATCAATTAATTGAATTCCTATGAAAAGAAATAAGTGATAAGATAGATAGCCACAAACAAACATTTATCACCAATATGCCAAAACAATAAATGTT
>CM038611.1:1155480-1171218 GCA_021533255.1 Ceriops tagal | reverse complement strand
CACTTCGTGGCAAACCTTCCACAAAGTATGCAGCGCCGCAATCCTTCTGGAATCGGCAATGGCTGTAACTTGCCTGGCAAGGCAGCTTGATCACTTTTACAGCGTTGGCATATGTCACACTCACGGACGAAATTCCAAATGTCCCGATTCAATCCCTTCCAGAAAAACAAACAACTAACCTTTCGGGTGGTATCGGATATTCCGGAGTGTCCCCCATTGATCCCTGCATGCCACTGGTTTATAATAGAACGGCGTAGCTCATAATTGGCTCCAACTACCAATCGTCCCTTCCATTTCAAAAGGCCCTTCGTGAATTCAAAAGGAGAATTGGGAAGGCCCCCTTGCTGTAATTTGTCAATTAATGTCGCCAGATTTGTATCTTCCTTCCATGATTGCTTAACTTCTTCAATCAAAGGAGTGGACACCATCGAGATAGCCACAAAAGGAGTTCGCTGCAACTTACGCGGGAAAGAGCATCTGCAGCCACATTTTCCTTCCCCTTCCAGTAGATAATCTCATAATCAAATGCTAACAACTTAGATAACCACTTGAATTGGCGGGGGTGGATAATTTTTGTTCTATCAAGTATTTCAAGCTGTGATGGGCTGTTCTTATTTTGAAATGACGATCTTGAAGGTAGTGTCGCCATTGAGTCACTGCTTGATGATTGCCAGCAATTCACGTTCATAAACTGACAATTGTTGGTGGCGCGGTGCAAAAACCTTACTGAGAAAAGCCACTGGGTGGCCGTTCTGTGACAAGACTGCTCCCATTCCGATTCCAGAAGCATCTGTCTCAATAATAAACTCTTGTGAAAAATTTGGAAGGACCAAAACAGGAGCAGTGACCAGAGCCCTTTTAAGCTGGCAAAATGCGTGTTCGGCTTCTGTTGACCAATGGAAGGAGACATCCTTTTTTAGCAGTCGCGTCAGAGGCTGAGCGATCTTGGCATACCCTTGTACAAAGCGACGATAATATCCAGTGAGGCCCAAGAATCCTTTCAACTGTCTAAGGTTAGTAGGTGGAGGCCAATGCTGGACAGCCTCTATCTTCTTGGGGTCTGTTGCTACGCCAGCGGCCGAGATAACATGGCCAAGGTACTCCACTTGGGTCTGGGCAAAGAAGCATTTGCTTTGTTTAGCATAAAGCTTGTGCTGTCGGAGTAGTTGCAGAGCCTGACGTAGGTGCTTTAGGTTGGCCTCTCCTGTCTTACTATAAATCAAAATGTCGTCAAATAAAACCAAAATGAATTTCCGAAGGTAAGGGCGGAAGATGTCATTCATCAAATTCTGGAACGTTGATGGTGCATTGGTTAATCCAAAAGGAAGAACCAGAAATTCATAATGGCCATCATGCATCTTGAATGCCGTCTTTGGAACGTCCGCTTGATGCATTCTCATTTGGTGATAACCTGAGCACAAGTCCATTTTGGAAAACAACATTGCCCCCTGCAGCTCATCTAATAACTCGTCAATTAAAGGAATAGGGAATTTATTCTTGATAGTGATATTATTTATGGTACGATAATCTACACAAAATCGCCATGAAGAGTCTTTCTTCTTCACCAGGACAATAGGTGAGGCACACGGACTGGAGCTGTTTTGAATTAGGCATGTAGCCAACATTTCCTTCACCATTGCCTCAATAACATCCTTCTAGAGGGCCGAATACCAATAGGGATGAGTGTTGACGGGTTAGGCTTGTTGGTTAGTGTTTGCTAGGCTTGGTTGATGATTCTATTGTATTTTGGTGTGCAGAGAACAATAGCTTGCTACTGAAACAAGCTTATCAGTGACTAACCAGGATGGCACAAAGAAGGAGTACAAGGAAAGTTAAATATCAAAAGGATGTTCTCCCTACACTTTCCATTGCTATAAATCCTCATTATATAAGAGGAGTTTTCAAAATACAAAATTTGAAATTGATACACATGTCAAGTTCTTAATATTCATAACTTAAAAAATCAAATTACAAATGATTACATATAGTACTCATGTCACTTGTATTTAAATTTCAAAATCAAACTTCTGGAACTTGACAGAGGAGAGCTTACTGCTGATGTAGGCTAGTTTGCTGTTGATGTAGGATAACTTGCTACTTCATTTTGATTCTGCCAAAAAGGAGCACCATTGGATCTTTACTCTTCCATGGTGCTTTTGTTTTGCAGGCCAATGACAGTCCTTAAGCCTTCAAACTTAGATTTAGGTGGGTTTTTGGTTAAAATATCTACTAAATGTAGATATTCTAACTTGACTTGACTTCTCCAGCTTCTTGTGCCTCTTTTACAAAATTTAGCTTAACATTGAAATGTTTTGTTCTCCCATATTGCACAGGATTGTTGGAGATCGCAATGGTAGATTGATTGTCATAGAAGATGAGAGTAGGTTCTGTTTGCTTGAGCTTGAGATCAGTACAGACTTTCCTAATCCAGATTGCATGGTTAACTGCTATGGCTATTGCAATGTATTCAGCTTCCACTATAGATTGTGCCACAGTATTATGCTTCCTGAAGCTCCAATTGAAAACACCAGATCCAAAGGAAAATGCAAAACCTGATGTGTCTCTCATATCTAAAGGTGATCCTGCCCAATCACTATTAGAAAAACTAACCAACTGGTTTGTTGCATTCTTTCTGAACATTACTCTTAATTCTGCAGTTCCTTTGATGTATCTCAAGATCCTTTTAGCAACTTTAAAATGAGTTTCATGTGGCGAATGCCTGAATCTAAACATCAAGCTAACTGAAAACATGATGTCTGGTCTAGTGGTAGATAAATACAGAAGACATCTAATGAGACTTCTAAATTGAGTCTCATCTGCTTTTGGAGATTCATCCAGCTTGGCAAATTTGGTTCCAGATGGCAAAGGAGTGTGATAACTCTTGCAATTAGGTATTCCAAACTTTTATAACATTTGATATGCATATTTGGTTTGATGTATCAGGATGCCATTTTCAGACTGTCGTACTTTCAATCCTAAAAAGTAACTTAAGCTACCAAGGTCTGACATGTCAAACCTCTTCTCCATGGTACTTTTAAACTGAGATATGAGGTTTGAAGAATTTCTAACAATCATTAAATCATCAATATACACTGAAACACAAAGAAATTGTCTTTCATCTCTATTCACATAGAGTGTGGCATCATTGCAGCTTCTGAAGAATCCTGTATTTGTTAGGTACTCATGAATTTTTGAGTACCAAGCTTTGGGAGCTTGTTTCAGTCCATACAAGACCTTCCTCAAGAGATAAACTTTGTCTTTTTCTCTTTGTTTAACAAATCCTTCAGGTTGACTGACATAAACTAGTTCTTGAAACTCTCTATTGAGGAATACAAACTTGACATCTAGATGATGTACAAGTCATTTCTATTGAGCAGCAATTGCAAGCAATAGTTTTATGGTATCAAGCCTTGCCACTGGTACAAAGAGAAGCCCTTTATGGTATCACCATAATCTACTTTTACTTACTGAGTGAAGCCCTATGCTACAAGTTTGGCCTTCAGTTTGTTAATAGTTCCATCTGCATTATATTTGGCCCTGTATATCCATTTCACAGTAATGATCCTTTTGTCTACAGGTTTAAGAACCAAGGTCCACATTTGATTTTTATGAATGAACCTTAGCTCTTCCTCTATTGCAGCTTTCTAGGTTGCATGTTGTGATGCTTCTTGAAAGCTGATAATAATCTTGTACTTTTGACTGGAGGATCATTTACATTATTCAGTACATTGCTGGATTTTAAGGTTGATACTTGTGAATTGATGCATTTTTTTATTGGTAGCATGCTCAACAGTGTAGTTTTACCAGTTCCATCTTGCCTCTCTATCAAATATAAGGTTTCTGCTGATAAAAACCTTACGCGTAGCAATATCATAGACTCTATAGTTACTGATTGTATAAGTATAACTAATAAACATTGTTACTAAGGCTTTATGATCCAACTTACTCCTTTTAGGCTCAGCCACATGAACATAACAAATATAGCCAAAGATTCTCAGGTGGCTGAGTGAAGGTTTGTTGTTGTATCAGACCTGATATGATGTGGCATTTGACAAGGCCTTAGAAGGTAGCCTGTTCAGCAAATAGGCAGCTATTGCTGCACCTTCTACCTAGAAGGTTTTAGGGAGATGTTTTTCTGCCAGAAGACATCTAGTTATTTCAACAATTATCCTATTCTTCTTTTCACTCACTCTATTTTGTTGAGGTAAGTATGGTGCTATGAATTGTTGTTGAATTCTTGAAGTAGTACAAATTGATTTGAATGCAACTGATGTATATTCCGAGCCATTATTAAATCTAATGGCTTGGATTACATAGTTAGTTTGTTCCTCTATCTAAACTTTAAATCTTTGGAAAATGGTTGTTATATCTAATTTGAATTTTATAAAATAAATCCAATAAAATCTTAAGAAGTCATCTATGAATGTGATGTAATACCTGCTGCCATTCATGGAACATGCTTGCATTGGTTCACACAGGCTTGAATGAACTAACTGCAACTGCTTTTGAGCTTTATGGCCTTGATTTGAATAAAAAGGAAGTTTGCTCTGTTTACTTAATTAGCATACATCGCAAAGCCTATTAACTTGATCCAGCTCTGTTATACCAGATGTTAGTTGTTTGTTTTTCAATGTTTGAATCCTTGCATGATGGAAATGGCCAAGTCTTCTATGCCAAAGAATTGCATTGTTAGTGGTTATAGATAGAGCAAGATGCTACATTTTGTTGGTGTCTACATGAAAGCTTTTACCAATCATAGGGACTATGATCAGTTTGACACCCTTTGAATCACAAATAACACATGCATGGTCTTTAAACAATAAGGAAAAACCATTATCTATGAGTTGACCAACGCTCAGCAAATTGTGATGAATGTGTGGAACAAACAAAACTCTGTAATGACTTTGGTACCTGAGGTTATATGCACAATGGCTGCCCCTTTCCTGTGCATATGCAATAACTGACCATTACCAATCCTTACTTTTGATTTAAAGGATTTGTCCAAGTATCAAACACCTTAAGATTAGGTGACATGTGGTTTATGCATCTACTGTCAACTAACCAGGTTCTAAGGTCAATTTGGCTAGTGTCAGATGTTGCCATAAACAACTATTTATCTATGGATTGAACCTCATCTGCAGGTTGTGCCTCCTGTTTGATTTGCTATGTTGTTTGCCTCTATGCCAGCAAATTCTTTCTGAGTGCCCCTTTTTACCACATACTTTGTAGATTATGTCCGGTCTTTTCCAACATGATCTAGACAAATGACTTGTCTTTTTGCAATGCTCATAGGGAGTATACTGCCTTTTTCTTATAGATTTGCCAGTTTTACTAGACTTCTCCGACTGTTTGCCATTTGATTTTCTTCTACCTTGGCTTTTTTGGTGGTAAATGACTTGCAAGACACCTTCAATTGTGTCTTCTTGCCTCAAGAGCCTTCTTTGCTCATAAGCTTGAAGTGCACTAATTAATTCACCAAGGGAAATAGTGGTAAGATCTTTGAAGTCTTTTAGAGAGGAAACTTTTGTTTCAAACCTCTTTGGAATGCTCCTAAGAACCTTTTGAACCACATTTTTATCTGGCAAGTCTTCCCTAAGCACCTGGATTTGGTTAACCACTTTGAGCAGCTTATCACTATAGTCTTTGATGGTTTTTGTTTCTTTCATTTTCAAAAATTCAAACTCCCTTTTTAGGTTCAACAACTGCATGGTTCTGGTCTTTTATCTACCATTATACTCTTCCTTTAACCTATCTCATGCTTGTTTTGTAGTGTCACAAGTCATGATTCTGTTGAAAATTGACTCAATGACTGCAGTGTGGATGTATGTGAAGGCTTTATATTGTTTAGACTCTTGTTTACTTTGATGTTTCAGTTGAGCAAAAGTTGGGTTTACAGGGAAAGAAGTAGGTACTGTGCCATTTTAAATTGCTTCCCAAAGGTCAAAGGCCCTCAAGTAAGCTTTCATCATTATAGTTTACTGGGTATAATTGTTACCAATGAACTTAGGTGGTGGCATAGAAGAAAAACCAACTGAGGCCATGGATCAACCTTTTAAGTATTTAGGGAGCTTGTCTCATACAAGTGCTTGGAAGGTTTATGCACTCACTTCACTGGTCATTAAGGATTTTGTAGCTCTGATACCACTGTTGGTTAGTGTTTGCTTGGCTTGGTTAATGATTTTGTTGTGTTTTGGTGTGTAGAGAACAATAGCTTGCTACTAAAGCAAGCTTATCAGTGACTAAACAGGATGGCACAGGGAAGGAGTACAAGGAAAGTTGAATATCAAAAGGATGCTCTCCCTACACTTTCCATTGCTATAAATCCTCATTGTATAAGAGGAATTTTCAAAATACAAAATTTGAAATTGGTATATATGTCAAGTTCTTAATATTTATAACTTAAAAATTCAAATTATAAATGATTACATATAGTACTAATGTCACTTGTATTTGAATTTCAAAATCAAACTTCTTGAATTTGACAGAGGAGAGCTTATTACTAATGTAAGATAGTTTACTGTAGATATAGGATAGATTGCTATTTCATTTTGATTCTGCAAAAAGGGAGCACCACTAGATCTTCAGGGCTCCCTCGTTGAGAACAATTCTATGGTCATGACCTCGTTGAGGCGGCAAGGAGGTGGGTTCAGCAAATACATCAGTAAATTCTTCGAATAACATCTTAAGATCATGCTCGTCAGACTCAACATGTTGCCCACTGTGTATTGCTAAGGGCCTATGCAAGGTTGGACTCCATTCCTTATTGACCCCATAGAGCTGCATTGAGGCCAGATGGCTTGAACGTCCTAACGCCTTCAATAACCCCTTGTCTCCTATCCTTCTGATTGACGGCTGAGCGGCACCGCGCAAAACATGTCGCCTTCCCTCTGTTTCGAATTCCATACGAAGTTGTTTAAAATTCCAACAAATGTCACCTAACGTCCCTAGCCATTGAACTCCTAAGACCAGATCACAGCTTCCTAGAGGCAATATATACACGTCAGAGGTGAACATACTACCCTGCAGTTCCCACTGAAATCCTTTACATATGCCAGTACAATCAACCCAGCTGCCATCAGCCACCTTCACATGCAACCCAGTGGGGTTCAATTCAGAAAGGAAATAGTAAGATGGGAGAAGAGATTAGAGAATTAGAGATGAGTGTTTGATAGATGGAAATTTTGCAACAGAGTACGTACATTGGTCATGATTCTTCTTCCTATTTAATTGGTTACATAACTGATTTTAGAAATTTCCAATAACGGAAAGGTTTGCTTCCCTGCTCTCGCGTAACAACCTGCTTTCCGCGTGGCTGTGCATGCGTTCGTCTTCTACTTCTGTCTCTTGTGCTGCCACCTGTTATTTTATTTATTATTATTATTATTATTCTGCATCAATATTTTAAAGAAGTAACTTACTTTATAATAGTATGAAATTATCTTTATACGGCTCCTTCTAAAATTTCAGTAGTTAATTTTTTTATATATTTATTATATCAATAGAATGGATAAGTACATATGATTTTTCAAAATTAAAATATGCATGTTCTTCAATTTTAATCATCAAAAACTATTTTCAAAAATTACTTTAGTTCCTTATCCATATTCTACTAGCTCCAACATAGTATATCTTTTGTAAAAGAGCCACTTCATATCAAGTTTATTTTCTTTTTAATATTTTTTTTTACACTTTTTAATTCAAAAATTATTAAAATTAGGTGAATTAAATATGTTATAAAAACCTAAATTTTGTATCTATTCAAATAGATAATTGATTCTCTGAGAGAAATCAATTTGTAATGATTTAATTAAGGAAGATGTTAAGGATAAAAATTCTTATAAATTCTGTAAGATGAGTCCACTAAGTTTCTTAATACCTAAAAACCAATCCATTGAAGCGCATCTTGGCAAATACATATATGAGAAAGTTTATATGCATTTTAAGTTATTTTGATTAACTTAAACTCCCATTCTCCAAATAGCAATGGTAGCAAAGTTAAGTCAAATCCACGGTGTCACAGAAAACCAACTTGGAGCAAAGTAAATGAAATAACTACAGCAACGAAGAAATAACCTCAAAGAATATCCCAAAGAGCGTTTCAGGTATAGGGCGGCCCCCAGAAGCATTAACAAACAACCCGTCTGGTTTGCCTCAACTCCACCGGCAGAACATTGAGAAACAAAACAAAGGCCAACGAAGAAACTGAGCACGACAACAATGCATGAGTCCTTGCAAGAACCCATTATTCTGTTCACACGCTCGCTGCTTTCAAATAACGGCACACTCCTGCCCTATAGCAAGGGAAAAAATGGACTAAATTCAGTCACATCCCGTTCAATCAACTTCAAAAGGAGTTACAAAAAGAATGTAAACATGACAAAAAATGTGTGTCCAGATAACGGAAGGAACTAATTCAGTTTCATCGCCGATTCAATGTTTACAGGGTACTAAGGACCGTTGAAATAGTCCCTGTGGGCCTTCCACTGCTGCATCACCAATTTGTATCCATATAAGCGGATAAATAATGGCAAAATTAAGGTCAAGATTGTAAATTGCACTTTTGGGACACAAGTACAAAAACCCATCAAACCGACCAATGATGCCCTCACATGACTCTTATTCTTGGACACTGAGCTCCTAACAATAACATAAAGAACAGAACAACCCAGAAACTCCGTCTTGTCTGAGTGATTCTGGAAAGATTAAAGAAAATAAAAGAATAATCAAAGACGGACACAAGAAAGCGAAGCATGCATCTTGAAAATCGAAGCAACCCCACGATTTTACCCGAGTGGTCGTTCGGTTCTCCGAAGACATCTAAGCTAATTAAGCAAATATTAAGTGGAACACCCTCAAGCGCTTGTGTTGTTGGTGATTTGGGTTAGACCAACGGATTTTGAAAGGCATTTTGCCCTGCCTCCACGCTAACGTAGATGGATGATATTTTCTTATGATGCCCACCGCTGACTCCGAGGCAAAGGACCACGGGTTGACTGACTTCTCGAATTCTTATTCAATGTGGATTGTCTCGCACGTCTAGATGTTAGTTGCATGGAGTAGAACACTGGGACCAAATATGATAGACTAACGATCCTTTCTTTTTGTTTTTTTTTTTTCCAATTACCTGTCATCAAAAAGGGGTCTACTGAGAAAATATAAAGTATAACTTGACTGTCGGATATGCATAGAATAATGTTTTTGAAAACAAAAAAAAAAAAAAAGAGGTTAGGTGATATTCAAGGTGTCGGTGGCCAAGAGAAGAAATGTTACCAAACATTGAATAGAAATGTTGAAAAGTTGTAAAACACTGACATTGTTGATGTAATTCTTGCTCTCATGGGTGCGGATAACCTGTCTACCGGTGCCAATTAATATCCTTTCTGCTTCGCCATCCCCCTACGTTCATTAGTATGTTAATCAAATTATATTTCTCAGCCAAATATCATCTGTTAAGGAATAGAAGGAACAATGTTTGTCCAGATTTTTTAAGCAGAGGCAGCGGCATTGACAAAAGCGGTGGTTTTATACGAGTAATTTAACGGAAAGTGTGATATTTGCACACCTTTTTTTTTAGGACAAAGCATTTACTTAGGAAATGAAGCAAATGCAGCAATGAGAAAAACTAAGAAATGTTCAGCTTAATCAATGACAAAAAAATTATTTAAATTTAATAAGATTTAAATAATAATTTTTTATTATAAAAGAATTGAATGAATATATCATAGAGTAATTTCTTTAATTTATAAATATAATGATTCATATGTTTGTAAAATTTTTTCATTTATTAAAAAAATATATATTAATAATTTTTTTAAAACGATCATATATTTAAATTATTTCAAAACAGAAAACTATTAAAAGAATGGATGTATTAGTGAGAATTTACGGTTTAAGATCCCATTGGTCCAAAGACCCATTAGTATTCTTAAAGACCTGATCACCCATCTCAATCGGAATGCAAGAAAGAAACTCTAGTTAGGCCCAATAACGAGGAAAGTATTTTATAAAGTTTGGTTCTCGTTGTGCCAGCAGAAAAATAAAAAAATATATACATATAAAAAATCTTATAATCACTTGAAATAATAATTTAATCAGGAAATTTTGAGTTCGCAATCCATATTCCATGGGGAATACTAAGATGGTCTTTAAATAATGCTTCTTTGCACAACGTTAGAGCTGCTATTCACCCGTTACATTACTACAAACAAAGTCTCTGTTCATCCTTCTGGGTTTTGGCTCCAATTGGCGTCCCCTTCAAATTCTTGGTTTATTTAAGTTACACTACAATGGCGGAATCAAGAAAACTTCCGATAGGAAGGCGAGAAACGACAAAGCAAAGGGCCACTACTTTCAGCAAGAAGCGTCAAGGTTTGTTCAACAAGGCCTCGGAAATATCCATGCTTTGTGATGCTCGTGTTGCTGTTTTAGTCTCATCCTTGACTTCTTCAAAACAGAAGCTTTATTCCTTTGGGTAC
This sequence comes from Ceriops tagal, assembly GCA_021533255.1. Lineage (NCBI taxonomy): Eukaryota > Viridiplantae > Streptophyta > Magnoliopsida > Malpighiales > Rhizophoraceae > Ceriops > Ceriops tagal. The sequence goes on along the minus strand of CM038611.1, from coordinate 1,160,743 downwards.
CCTTACGTTGATGCTCTCTATGACTTTTTTCTTAAAAATCGTGTTATTGACGATGCGCTAGATGATGATAAAACCAAGACTTTGGCCTTTTCTTTATGGGAAGAAACAATGGGGCTTGATCATTGTACCCAGAAAGGCTTGAGGGATAAAGGTGGAGAAATTAAACTCAGTTTAGGAGTTGCAGGTATTGGCTAAGGCATCAGAGAATTTGAGGGACAAAGCTGTAACCAAGATGCAGATGCAATGGTCTACTTCTGTTGGTGCTGCCGCTATTGTTGGGAACAATGAGATCTATAAATTAGATGCTACCATAGAAGGCAACAGTGATAATTGGAATTTGGGTCATGCTGATAATAGCTGTGTTCTTGATGGAACTGGATTCTTTGATCATTCTCCTTCCAGCTTAATTGCCAACAACTCTTTGGTCACAAAAACTGAGCTGCCTCCGGACGAAACCCCTTATTGCAACAATTTTAATTGGTTTCATCCTGCCACTGCTATCAAAAGTGGAAACAGTGACGATTTTGTTGGAAGTAGAAGTTACCTAATTTCCAAGCCCAATCACTTGTCAATGAAAGCCCAAGCTAGTAGGCTTTCTCGTTTTTTACTGTGTCGTCACCGTTAATTGATTACCTTGGTGGGGGTTATTAAGGTCGTTTGATATGTCAAATCATATGTTATTTACATTTGCAGCGATATTTGCATTGCTGCACATATGGCGAGGTCCACTTACTTCTTCTTGCCATCCCACTAATCCGCCCCCAGATTCAATGTTTATGTGGTTACTTATTAACTTTTTTTTCTGCTCATTTTTTTTTCTTTCATGTGAAATAAGTAACCCAATTCTTTTTTCTTCTTATTTCATTTCATATCACTAATATATATATATATATTTCCCTTTTCTTTTTTCACTTCAAAATTTACACATCAAAGGAGGAACACAAATTTCCAGCATAAGTTGTTTAAAAATTAGGAAAATGAGAAAACCTCGAAAAATAAAAATAAAAGGCTCATATTTAGCTTTTTATTTTTCATTTCCACCGCTGTAGTCACCGGACCACAACTTCTATGCCTCACACACCACCCCCGCTAGCCATGGTCGCCATCACTACACCTAACTCATCATTTCGAAACAGTCATACACCGATCTATCTGTTTCTTCAACCTAGTGTTAGAATATACTGCAGATGTTTGGAAAAGCTGCTAAAATTTCTATTTTTAAAAATGATTGTCCTTGTCCTGTCGCTGTTCCACCGTTCGTTCCCCTAATTCTTTCTTCTCCCTCAGTTTTCTTCCCCTTGATTGCTAGACTCCACTTGATGCAACTTAGGGATTCACATAGGAAGCCAAGAAATAAATAGAGAATTGGTTTTGAATGAACTTAACGGGATGAAGAAGAATGGAAGGAGAGTATGCAAAAGTGAGATATATCGTGTATGTAATATTATGTACAAGAGTAAATGTATCAAAACTGTAGATACAAAACTGATACAAATGGTAGTCATTGGACAGTTTGTGAAAGGCATTCTTACATTCTTGTGAAGTACTAAGAATAATTTTTTAGTTTATGAAAAAATTAAACTTAAAGTTTAATATTATTCAAATAGTAACCTTTAGTCTATTAAAGATAATTAAAAGTTACAATTTCAAAAAGTTTATTATTTCAAATGATGAGATTGTAAGTGAGAAGGCTTCTAACCTGAGACAAATGCAAAATTTGAGCAGATCTTTGCTTCTGATGCAATAAAATAGGAAATTTTGGATTAAAAAGTTCTTTATTAAGCTTGACAAGGTTTCATGCATTGTTAAGCCAATAATTATGTATTGTGCCAATAATGGAGCTATTACATGAGGAACCTTGGTCTCATGATTGATCCAATTATGTATTTGAATGATTCATCTTATCATAGGGATGATGGAATAGAATAACATAAAGATAAAAAAAGTTCCACTTTAGAGGATTTGATAAATCCTTGTGCTAAGCCTTAGTTTGGGTAAGAATATGATTGCCACATTAAGGGATGTGATATGTCATATATAAGCAATTAGCTACAATATAAGTGGAAGATTGTTAGTATATGTCCTAATAGCCAATGTATAGATTACTATAATAAATATATATTGGATATTTCATGCATTTAATATATCAATTATAGACATTTTTTATTTTTAGTATTATTTATATAATGATATAATCATTGATAAACTCTAAAGATTCATGAAATAAACATATTTTGCAAGGGTAATTATGATGAGATCATAATTATGAGATATCTATTACATAAAAATATTATTCTTAAATATTTTTAGTCAATGTGTTATCAAAATAGGACATTGATAGAGTTACAAGACTAAGACATGTGTTTTTTTTTTTGAGAAAAGTAGTTGATCTTACAAATTGAAGTATAGAAATATTTAAATAAATATATAGGTGCTTATCAATTAAATAAGTTCACTAAATTGCTCCATTATGAGAATTTTTAAATAAAACATTACCAATGTGTTTAAGGAATTTCTCATATGATAGTTATGCATGTGATTATTGGACTTAAGATTACCAAGATAGATCATATAGAGATTGGTATGTTTTGATCTTACCTTTAGGTTTTCATAATCAAGGATCACTTATGAGGGTAAAGTCGGGCATCTTATGAACTATATGAAGATAGTTGAGTGATTAATAAAGGATTTACCACTATGCAGTGATCATGGATGAATATTTTATTTGTTTGTAATAAGTATTGATTCAAAAAATTCTTACACAAAGTATAATGATGATTCATAAAGAGTTATAATCACATTCACAAAATTAATAACTATATGAATATTTAGAAATTAATATAATCAAATAATATGAAGTAAACACTAATTAAATGCTCTATTTCTAATTAAAACATTAATAAGATGAAATAATTGAATTACATTGAAAGATTATGCACTTAAGGGATTAGTCAAACCACTTTAACAATTCTAACATTTAGGTGGTCATAATAAGTGGCTAGATGTCAATCTTGATTTATGAATATATATTAATTAATTAGAGAATTAATGATAAATTGAAAAAAATTAATTTATCTAATCCCTCACGATTATAATTTATATTCATTATTGACATGTTAAGATCCTAAAAGGCCACACATATAAAGATAATTGATGAAATATAAAATAGAGGATAAGTTGGACTTAATTGAAAGGTTTGAGAAACTTATTGAGTCAAATATATAATATTTGAAATATAGGAGTTAAAGTATAATTTATTAAAATTATACAAGTCATTTAAAAGGAGTTTTAAAATTAGAATCTCTATAAATATTTCACAAGATGATCAAATATTATATGTCTATCACATTAGAATTACTAATCTCCTCATCTCTTTCTTAAAGGGGTTTTAGATTATAAGAGTTGTTTCCTTCTTGTTTTTATAGATTATCATTAGAGGTTGGACACTTGGATAGTGGTGGTTTGTGACAATATGTCAATAGGCTTAAAAGTGAAGAATAAAATTAAAGATTACTTTACTAATTATTCTATCTTCTAAGTTATATTGTAATTATATTTAATAGGCAATCAATATGCTTTTAAGAATCAATATTTTAAATATTCATTTCCATTGCATATTCATATATTAAATATCTCTATGATTTTTAATAAATCTCAAAAGTTAGATCCAACAATCAAAGCAGTTCTTGTCAACTCCTTGTGTAGCTTAAGAACACAAAATAATAGACCAAAACATGTTCATGGTTGTCTTAAAACTTTGAAAAGTGGGTTAGTTTGTATTTTTATTGTTTAAAAAGATAAAAGGACATGAATCAATATGTCCTTTTAGTTTCTCAAAGATTAACAATTAGGTTTAGTATATTATAAAGAATTATAGAATTTATAGTTATTTAAAAAATTTAAGAAATGGGTTGGCTTGAATTTTAAAAGAATATGAATTAATGTGTCTTTTCAATCTCAATTATATTTGTTAGGAGAGAATACAAAGAAATGTTATTTTTAAATGAAATTTGTGTACGTTGGTTAAATAAATTTTATAGAAATTACAATAGAGAGAATCAATCTTAAAATAAGAAGAATTTGGAGAAGAACTATGTCACATAACACATCAATGTCATAAAATTAGATAAATGATATAGATTTTTGAAAATTATTGTCTCTATTCATTGTTTCACCAAAACAAATGATTGATCTTGTGTCCATTGTCTATTGCTAATGTATAATACAATTATGAAACATTATAGCTTTCTAATTTATTAACTTGTATGCACATAGAAGACCTATAATTGAGGTAAAATGGCATAGCATATGTTGAAAAGTATAAAATCTCACATTATTCAAGAATAATAACTTGACATGGTTTATAATATTTATGAATTTCTCTACTTATAAGCTCAAGTTTTAAAGCAAATATAAGATTTAAAGGTGTTATTTGACATTATATCAAAATTTGGTTTATCCCTTTTACTTACATTTGTTACTTAGTATTTTCACCTTTTTCATGTGTTTAGTCTAATAAATCAACTCACTGCTGGTGGGGCTTAGTAGTTGGATTTAGCTCATTTAAGTCAAATTTTACTATGCCTTGTGCCTATTGAGCTAAACACATGTTAAGAAATATAAAATCCTACATCATTAAATAAGAATAACTTAATATAGCTTATAAAGTCTTTAAGCTTCCCCATCTATAAGTTTAAGCTTTTAGATTCATTTATGATTCCAAAAAATTATTTGACAACATCATTAGATGTCATTATTCCTTACCAATCATTTATTACTTATATAATTATTTTAATGCATACATTATATTTATAATAAGTTGCTTGAAGAATGAAGTATGATTACAATAATATGGGATAGGAAGTGTTTCACCTAAAAGCTGACCTTTAATTTCTCGGATTGCATTAGTAATGACAAGGCAAATCTTGTCTTTTGAATGTGCTCTTTCAATGCTTAAAGAAACACATTTCCCAAAATGCATGTAATTTTTCATCCATGCTCTAACAAAACTCTCCATGAATGGAAATAATGATTATATAAATTGAGATTCGTTCTTTTCTTATTTGCAATCATTCAAATAGAAAATTTTCACATTATTGAGAATTTAAAATATTTTATTAAATAAATTAGCCATTTTATTTTGTTCAACTTTTCTTTAAGAACTTGAGACTTTCTTAATATGTAGAGAATTTTACCTTATATGCCTTAAATTTATAGTATATTTATGCTTAGCATATCACTATTTCAAAAATTACAAAAAAAA
>CM038611.1:1122562-1147312 GCA_021533255.1 Ceriops tagal | reverse complement strand
TTTTTTTCTTTGGTTTGATTATCTTTAAAAATTAGTGAAAAAATTAAAGAGACAATAAGTTTTGAATCTAGATGGTAAAAAATATAAATAGTAATTTTTGCTACTAGATAAAAAATAGTGATATAAATTATTTTTCTACATTTTAATTTTTTTAAGGACAAAAGTTGCACTATTTCATAATTTTTAAATTTTTGAAATCAAGAATTATAAAAATTAGAGAAAATATTTATATGGTATATTTATTTATATTTCAATAAAAATACATAACATTATATATTATATCATAGTGATACTTATTCTTTTAATTTTGATCATCTTATTTATAATAAAATATTTTATTTTTTAACAAAAAAGGTATATAGATTACTTTAAAATAAAATATATAAATTATAATATACTTTATATTATATTTATTTGACTTCAATCACATACGTTTACTAATACATTGCACTAATTGATTTTTTAATCTTATTATATATAAATTACATATAGTTCTAATATAATATATATAATACTTATATTTTTTTATATAATTATATTTTATCTATTAATAATTTTATTATATATATCTTTAAAATTAAATATTAATTTTATTAGTTTAATTTCAATTTTTAAAATCTTAATGTATTGTCAGTATCCCTTCAAATTTATTATACAAATAATAAACATGATTATTATGTAATAAGGGTTAATATAGGCTAGACCTAATAGGCTTTGAGCCTATATTTAAACTAAGGTAAAGGGTCCATAATAAGTAACTCATTTAATAGTGCACTCTCTAATAGAATTCCACTTATTCAAGGACATCACTAACAACTAAGAAACATACCTAGGATGAGAGTTTAGATTGTGCACTCTATGCTAACTTATAAAGGTTTTTTTTGAAATCTTATAAATACTCATCATCTCTTACAAACTCAAGATTAGGGGATTTTATCTCTCCTAAATTGTTTCGTTTTCTTCTTCCTCTTGTCTTCACTAACTTAGACATTAAAATATTAACATTATATTCTAGTTCAACATCCCATAGCTTCTCTCATCTCACAGGTAACGGTCTCCAACCCATTGGCTATCTCCCTTTGGTCTGAACCCATCACCCACTTCCTACTTAGGTACTGCCTCCAACTAGCACCCCAACATTTACTGATCATTATGCTACAACTTTTAAACCAATCATATGACGATAAAAGGAGTTTGAAAATAAGTTAAGTACAAGTTTTTATAATTTTATAGTAAAATTTAATAAACAATATATGTTTAAATTTTTCATTAGACCTTTAAAGATTCAGCTCTACCTTTAGAACTTTAGAAATCCCTTGTTCTTAATATTTAGAATTTCATGTGGATATATATATTGATTTATATGGAATAAAGATTGAACCTTTGACCTAAAATTAAGAGTTTAATTAATTTTATCACTAAATTTTTTGATTAATGATGATAATAAAAATATTTAACTAACAAAGTAACAAAGAAATGGTTAAAATTCCAAATCTTTAAGACACAGCCCATCAATATAAGGAAGGTGATAAATTTGAGATTATATGCTAGCAAGTAGTGCCTTGCTCATAAGTGTAAAATTTTGAGAACAATCAATGTTTTCAAACTCTAATGTAATAAAGGGATTAATTAAAAAAATCATTAACATTACATTGTTTTTCTGTTTCCAAATCTATCTATCAATGGACCCATGACTGAAATCACTAACAAGCTTACACGGCACACCAGCACTGCATTAGAGATAACATGACATGCTGTCTACACACAAAAAGCCAAAAAAAAAAAAAAATTGAATTCTGTTTTCAAAAGAAAGATCATTTTCTTGTCTTCTATTTTTCTTTAGGACTCCATATTTTTTAGGACTCAATATGCCAATTCAAATTTGAATTAGGTTCATCTAAATTTGGATTAGTGTTTGCCATGATAACTTTTTTTTTTTTTTCATTCAAATCACATCATATGTTTCTTTTTGATTTGTATGGGAATACTTATTTTGAGAGTCTGCTAAATTCTCTCTTGAATTTTCTGGGGTAGATGTATTTAGATTTTTGCTAGAGGTATTGGCTCCTGCAAGAGAGAGAGAGGAGTCTGAAGCAATTTGATCGTCTCCGGGTCTTGAGTTATATGCTTTCAGCAGACACACTTTACAGAACTTACGAGCTTAAGTGGCTTGTTTTAAAGGTATCTCAATGTTTAGAGGCCATTTGAATTACGAGGTAGTACTGTTGTGCAACTATATCCATTTGCTCTAAGATAATGTGTTAAGCAAATCAAAGGAGAAATTTTCATTTTTCAAAAAAAAAAAATCTGCAGAAAACTTGCTCAAGAAATTTCATATGTGAAGTTATTCTCCATGCATACAAGCAGTTAGCCCCAGAAAATGTAATTTCAACAATGTATAGCAATCATCAAGGAGTTATTGCATTGAATGTATTATGATATTATATTCTAAACATCAAATTAGTGTAGATATGATATTATATACTGAACATGCTAATTAATGCAGAGTAAGCAATAAACAATATATTATTCATACTCCCAAAGAAGTTTTGGAATATGCAAAAGCTACTTGCAACTGATCTTCACCCAAACCAGACTCAACAAAGCAAAGCAGGAAGCATGTTATGGTTTACATGGTCATTGGAGCAAATACTGCTCTTCATGAGAATTTTAACTCAATCGCCAAAAGACATTAATACTAACAGTGACACATACACAACCACAGAGGGGGACGAAGGGAAGAGAGAGGATAGTAATCCAAATGGGTTCCACAATCCTGGTTGAAATCAGGGCATCAATGCATTTGGATAAACTTCCATCGAGACATAAAAACTTTCTTCCAGATGATAATATCTTGAAGGATCAGTAAGTAGTCTAACTTATTGTGATTCTCAACAATGGTGGAAATAAAAGCATGGAATAGAGTTGAGACCGTACGGCAAGTCTCGGATGACAATAATGGCATTGATGCATTGTTCTAAATTATGTAAATGTTTGACATTATTCAACAATTACTGCGACAATTTGAGCAAAAAGGGAATAAATAGACTTGCTGCTGTAACCACTCAACAATAAAAATGAAACGAGCGGCTGAATGGTAAGCATTCAGTACTACCGAATAAGCTTGTTGACCAGCGAAATCCAATGCAATCATTTACCACCTTGCGGGAAATGAAGTTTCACTTAGTGAGGCAATAAAGGGAAAATGCTTTACCTATTAAAAATCGACAAGAAAAAAGAGTAACGGGAAAACGCTTGAACTAAGTACTATATTAATCAATTGCTTTAAGAGACCTTTAAGATAAAAACAGTTAATTGCACGTGAAAGAACAAGCAGACCCTTTAAGATACCTAATTGAAGATATGACCAACCATATGCACCAGACATAGCTCTGGACAAAAATGGGTCAGGGCTGTTTTGCTGCTCTCGCCAGCAGCTTAACAATTTATAATGACAGTTAGAAGGTTCCATGTCACTCGGTAGCTGAAGCAAATCTTCAAATTCAAGCTCTCTCTCTCTTTTTTTTTTATTTATTTATTTCTTAGTTTTCTTCTTCCTCCTTTTTCTTGGTTAACCTGTATAAGGATGCCCATACTCAGAAGAAAGATTGAAGCCGTCACCAATCTATACAAATTGGCCAATTTGTAATTCTCCGATGAACATTTTTTAGGATTTTATGTCCGTACACAAGTGATGAAGAAACATTGGGTAGAACTTGCCATGTAACAACCAAAAAAAAAAAACAAAAAAAAGAGTGATTTTAATATATATATATATATATATGAAGAAGTCCACGTAAATAAAAATATTGTTTAGATAGAAAAAAAAATATTTAATCTATTAATATAATCATTCAACCACCGATCTAATAATCTAATTTGTTGATGCAAATTACATTTGACCTAGATTTTATTCCTATGCTTAGACCAAGAAAAAAGAAAATACAAAAAAGAAAACACAAAAGAAACAAAATTTTTAAAGTGTGTAATAGACTAAGCCTAGAGAGATCGACATTAGTGCTGAGCTTCAGTGGGGCGACTTACTGGGTTCGTCATGTGAGCCGGCTTCACAGTTTTATATATAAAACAATGGTTTGAGTGTCCCGATATTGCTCAAATCAACTGGACCTATAAGATTTCGGCCGATAGTTATGCTGTCCAGGTCTAACCCATATAGTAATTCCGTTGCACAGCGCACATTAATTAATAAATTTGGCAGTGTCTTCAGAGTTCAAGATTTCGAATTTAATTTTAATTATTGTTAATTAAATTATATATATATGGTTGTAGATGAAAATAAATAAATAAATAAATAAAGATTTGACTCCATTTTTTTTTTTGGTTGATCATCAAAAAGCCTACCAGTCATATGTCAAATAAGTATCTCGCATGTCTGTCAATTGTCGATTGGTGGAGGAAAATGTTCCAATTTTCACTGAGGAGAAGCCAAACGTATGGAAAGGTAAATTCAGGAACCATTACATCGAATTTTGAATTTCTTTCAGGGGTTGAAGGAAGTTTTTGCTTGATCAAATTGTTAGCACGGGATAATATACTAATCAAATTAAGTAGATATGTTCAGTGTGAACATGATACTTATTAAATTAGGAGTGACACCAAAAAATTTGAGAAATAGAAACAAAAGGCTATAGACCGGACCATAAAGACCTAATGAAAAAAAAAAATTGGGAGCATAATAAAGTAAAATTGAAATGTTATATTACCTGCATCAATGTAGGATGCAACGTACGTGTATATTGTATGTTCAGACTGCATTATTGATTGTTGGCTTCTGCAACATAGACTAGAAGGCTAATGAAAGATTGTTACCATTAAATATCCATATGATTGTATAGTTGAATTGCCGGGCAAATCTCCTTTGGCAGGGAGCTTACTTCCTTAGCATTGAGATATTTGTGATATTTCATCACCTAATGCGGTCGAGTGGCCGACTGCCAAAAGAGTAATTGCCCAGTAATGCACCCATGCACATTAATAGGCACTTGAGACTCAATTCACTTTTGTTGATGAACACTTCGAAGCTTGATACCCACACACACACACACACACACACACACATATATATAGAAGATGAGAAAAATGTGGTATTTTCCATGCAAATAGCATATTCCAAGCACATCCACTGCTCAGCTGTCCTTGGGAAGTATAGTCAAGTATAAGTGGTCCTGTAGATTTCATTCTTAAATCCCTAGTCCACTATTTTGTGGCTTGAACTAGGATTCTGCCAGATTAATTGATTAATAATTGTTTTTCTCCCATCCATTGATTTATCTTTGGCTCTTTGGCTTTCTCATTCCACTTGTTGGCTGACTTTTGGTATTAAAAGTTACAGTTAGATTGAAAGGTAACAATTTCTTGTTGAGTATTGATAATATGCATCTAATCTCATAGACGTAATAATTACACTTTTAAATAATGTGCAATCAATTATTAATTTGTTCCTTTTCTTTTTCAAAAATCTGATTCCATGAGTGACATAGATATATATCACATGTCATGTCAGTGAATCTGCCTATGTCTAGAATCCTACGTCTAAAAGTTATTTTCTTGTTTGTTAAGATTTTGATGTGTCTTTTCATCCTATGTACAAATCAAGATCATATATACAAGGTAGAGTGAATAGAACTCCTTTAGACAATTTTCACTAAATCATTTTAGATAACTCTATGTACTAGTACTACTTATTTTGACTGTGTAAGTTACTTTTCATTACATTTTTAGCAAATGGGAATTAAAAACCCATATTTTGTAGGAATTTTAGGAGGTGGGTTTAAATCCTTAACCTTCTCTCTGGGCTTTTGTTTTTTTCATGTGGCTGTTAGGTCATTAATTACTTTATGTCTCCCAGAATCATCACTTGACATTCTTTTTCCCTTTTTCTTTTTTTTTCGGGGGGGTTATTAGAAGTCTTACTGGACTATAGTCATTACTCTCTTCATTTATATAGATTTCAGGCCCCTACCCTATTCTTAGAATTATAATTTGAGATCTTAATAATAAAAGTTTAAATTTATAATCATTGTTTTATCTCACTTGACATTTTATTGGAAAACATAATAAATTTCTTAATTGGGTTATGTGCAATTATCTCCTCAAATACTTATATATTTTTTCTTAAATGAATTAATCGGTCCAAATTAAGCTGCAAAATTAACATAAGGGCCAGAAAATGAAATAAGAACAGCACATTCTTTAAGATCTTTTTGGTATTATTTCGGTGTTATCCGTCGGATATTCTTATATTCTAATATCTTGGTCATCTTCTTTTATCTATTTTTGCGTCAAAAGGTGAATGGACATCTATGCAAGTTATGCATTTCGTAAAAAATATTAATTAGGGCGATTATTTGTAGTTAAAATTCAAAGCTATCAATGCGTGTGCATGTTCGCATGCACATATGTGCTTTGCCTGCGTACGGGCGTATCAAATGCATATATGGGAGTCATGTGCAACATATTCCATTACTCGCATGGATAGACACCACTGTGCTTAAAATTGTAATAAAACGTGAGCTTCGCATGAGACTGAGAGAGAAAGAGAGTAGCTTTCCTCCCAAAAAAGAACTATAGAAAAAAAAAAGGGAAATATCTTACAATGCCATTATTTTAATTGATGATCTAAAGAGGTTCATTTGTGTGCTTTATGCTATGCAACAAAAGATAATTTCTATCGATATCCTATATATTTTCTCCATTTATATTCAATAAATTTGAATTTGAGACACATAATTTGAAAATTCTTACTTATCTATAACCATCAACTTATTTTTGTGAAAAAGAAATATTACTTTCGATATTTTAAAGGAGAAAAAGGAAAAGGGAAAGAAAAACTTTAGAAAGAATGAAGATGGTGACGAGACCTCGGGGGATGGTGAAGCAAAATTGGGACCATGAAACCATGAAGGAGAAAAGGAACATTATCCCCAGGAATTGTACCAGGCATATCCTATTTCTATCCCGTATATCCAAACTCAGGGTGCGAATCATCTTGTATATATTGCTTGCCTACTATTCCATTGTCGTGGCAACTCAAGCATTGATCGATAAATGGTGAAGACAAATTAACTTGCAGGTGTGGCTGTGGAATAACAGGGCGATTCTCCATTGGCAGAGAGAACACGCAGGTGCATATACATAGATATATGCATGCAAGCTTCCTGCTTTGCCAAAGGAGAATTGCCCTGCTATTCGCTAACAGTCACTAACTAAATTAACAGAGTTGAAGCCACATGTATTGTTGCCCCAGTATTAGTAATCATGTTTTAATTGTTTACCCTGTGTTATGTTTTTGAAATTTTTTCAGTAATGAAGCTTATTCAGGGTTTTTTCTACCATACTTGACAGGTATTTTCTTAGGGAGACACGTCTTATTGATATATTAGGCCAGCATGCATATTTTAGAAGTGCAAAGAGGGGAGGATCGGAAGATATCGTTGCTATATATTGTTTTCATGAATGTCCAATTCAGGTACCTGAAGCCGAAAGAAGGACTTACGATGAGTTGAGAATTATTGCGTGATAACAAAGAGTTTCAGTTTATTTGTTGGAAGTTCAGTTCAATGCCAAGTTGATTCGTTAATTAATGTAATGTGAGCTTTTGTAATTTTAATTTCTTGGAAATTTCAGAACAGAAATATCCCATTACTTTAAAATGATCTTCTATATATGATATATTTGTTATAAGTGAATTGACTTATTTTTTTTCTTAAACGTTAAATCTTCAAAAATACACTAGTTCTTTTTGTTTCTTTCCTTCATATTGTTTTTAACGATTCGAAGGCATTTGGTAATGAAATCCCAAAACAACATCCCTTTGACAACAAAACTACAAAAGAACCTAACAAAATGCCACCTTCATTTCCAAGTCCATCCAAAGAACGAAAGGACACGACACACACAACACCCAAAAAGTGAATATTTATGTATTTAAACCAGGCAGCGAGATCAGTGGTTGCTGATTCTATTGCCTGGTTTTAGTGATATTTATATTGTTATCTTTTAACCAACATACTAACGATAATTAGTTTGCGACTAAGTTGTTCGATTGGCATTACCAAATCGAAGGATGAAAACCATAATTAACAGAGGTCAATAATTAATTGTGGTCGTAGCCCAAATCTAATCTAAAGCTAAAATGAAGAAAGAAAGCATGCCATGATTTCTAATCTTTCAGTTGGCATGCATGTAGCCATGATGAATGAAGAATGAGAGAGACAAACTTAAAGAATAGGTAAGGAAAGAAGTTAAAATTGGCATATGTTTTAGGTGTGCCAACATGGATACTAGTTCATTCTGATCTATCCAATCCATCTTGGTTTTGCTAAACTCTAGTGAGTTTAGTGTTTGGTTCTAGTCTTCCATATACATATATACATACATGTATGTATATATATATATATATATATATATAATTGTGTTATCCTCTTTTTCCAAGTAATTTCTTTTAGTTTTAATTCCAACATTTATGTTTTAGGAGCACTTTAAAGGTCTGTGTTTACATCTAATTATGATACTTGGTAAGTTGACTCTGTAAGGCACTATTTAAGCTCCCAGATTTCCTTCCCATCTGACAAAATTAGCTACTGTAGGGAATTGAGACAAGCATACAGCAAATAAGCAAGGAAAATTGTGAGTAAAAAGGCCTATCATCAAACCACACATAATATCAAAAGGAAGTTCATTTACCATCCCTAATAACAACCTTAAATATAATCCAGAAAACCTTGCTTATCCCTGCAAATGTGCCTACAAATGGACTAGCCATAGAAGTGGAAATTACCTCTTGGCTCTTGACAATTATCACCATAAATAGACTTATGACATATTGTAGTTCGCCACAAGTTGCCCTTCTTACAAAAAAAATACCAAAGCCATTTATCTAGCAATGCCTTGTTCATAAGAACTGCCCCCCGCTCCTTCTTAACCTCATTATATGAAAGCAAATAATACTATTGGTAGGCAACTCATTAGAGTTTTGGGGTAGTCCCACATTGAAAACATGTGATGAGTGTGTGTGGGGTATGGTCTATAAAAGAAACTTTTGTATAATGGATTTAGGTATGGAAAGGGATATACAAATTAGATCTATTAAGTATATTTGGCTTATAACTTGTTTTCCTATAAGCATTATTATTAGGTTTTTTCTTTTGAACCTATGTTGTAAGCTCTACCATTTGGAGCATAGTAAAATTTTGCAATAATGGCCCATGGATGTAGGCAATTAAGCCGAACCACGTAATTCTGGTGTGTTCTCTCCTTTTTTCTTTCCTTTAGTTACTTTGTTGCATTTAATTTATTAGCTAGCATTTAGTGGTTATGTATGCTTTATTTAAGTTTTTGTTGTGCATTACAATAAGTGGTATCAAAAAGACCTACAAAATACTAAATTAAAATTAAAGGTTCATCAATATTCACCACAAAGTGAGCATATTGTAATGGGTGCACACTACCCAACTCCCACATTGTTGAGGAAGAGGGGGATCTTGAGCTATATAAGCGTGGGCACTGCACACCCCAACAGGTTAGCCTTTTGGGGAGAAGGTAATTGCCCCGTGACAAGTGGTATTAGAGCCTACTCCTGTCTGCCGCAGGACCCTCGACTTGGCGCGGAATGCCGACAACGCAGCTCGGTGCGTGTCCAAGAACATCGACGAGGTCGTCGATGAATTCGGTGTGGGAGAATGTAACGGGTGCACACTACCCAACTCTCACATTATCGAGGAAGAGGGGGATTTTGGGCTATATAAGCGTGGGCACTGCACACCCCAACAGGTTAGCCTTTTAGGGAGAAGGTAATGGCCTCGTGACATTATGCTTCTCTATTATAAAACAATGTAAATTGAAAAAAAAAATGGTGCAAACTTGCACAATGTGCAACTTGGTTGCTATAAACATCAATTATTCCTTGTTGTCTTCCATTACAAACTAAAGGAGACAATTTTGGAAGCAATTCCCTTTTACTACACAAAAGGATAAACAATAATACCTCATCATTGATTTGCATCAAAAATGAATTATACTGTACAGAGAAAACAAAAAATTGAAATATAAATCTCACAAACATATAGACATGACTGTACTGCCTATCACTAACAAATAGATAGAGAAATCTGTTGGGATGAAATATAAGTGTTTTGCAAGATGATGATGTTACTAGTTTGATGATACAATTTGGCAAAGAAAGTTAAGATAAATTACATTTTGCATCTTACAATTGTGGAATATTTACATTTCACACTTTACATTTCTAAAACTAACCAAAAAAAAAAGCATGTCATCACCAGCAGGCATAAGTCAACGTGAATGAAAATTGTGCCAAGGCCTCACTCCCCCCCCCCCACATAAATAGATACTGGTCTCTATTTTGAAAACCTTTCTCTTATATCATGGACACTCATCTTATTCTCCCTTTCACATTCTATTTTTTCCTAATTTTCACCTCAAGTTTGTCATTTGTTGTATCAATAAGTGTTGATCGATGAAAATGAAAATCAAGAAAAAATTTTATAAAACAAATATACCTCAATCAAATCAAGAAAAGCCATAAACACCATTATTGTATCAACCCACAATTGATCATATGAAATCTTTCTTTAATCTTAAAATGTCATTATTTTTTGTTAACGTGGCCTGTTCATGGATTCAAGAATTCATGCAATGAAGAAAATTAGGGAAAATGTGAATTTTTGGTGGCGATGATGCGGGAAATGAATTAGGCCAAAGATTATGATAAAGAGTTACCAATATTGTTGTATAAGAGACCCAAACGTGAACATGCCTATAATTTTTTTTTAAAAAAAAGGAAGAAAATTGTTAATTTGTAGGAGAAAAACAACAAAGTCTCTCTATTTAATAAAAGTAAAATGGATTGTGATAAAAAAAAATAGAATAGGAGGAGGAACCTACTAAAACTGAAAAGGGGGATTCTTCTTATCAAAGTTGATAACAATAGTCCCATTGGATCCTTATTCCATTGATCATAATGTTAGGGATGTGATCAATCTTAGGCTAATCTTCACTCTCATTGTTTATGCATCTCTTTGATAGTTAGGAACAAAAATCAATCTTTAAATACTGTGAAGAGGTGAGGCTAGGTAGCCACTCCGATAATAATGCCATTATAGCAATGAGAGATTTTTTGCATATTCAGGATAATTGAATGCAGATAAAGCCTCTTTGGGACATGTACCAACTGTGGAATGCCATCAATTTGAAGAGAGGTAAGGCTTCTAAAGCCTTGTTGTAGTATAACATCGTTGTTGCTATTGTTGTCATATGAAGATAAGTATTAGTGAAACTAGTTTGCTTCCCAATATTGCAGTTACTATTATTTTTGGTTGTTAGCTTCCCTCTATAGTTAAAAAAAATTAGTTAAGTCAGTTAACATAGATGTTGAAAAAGTTTACAATCTATATTAGCCTATTTCACTAAACTTTAAGTTCAAAATTTAAATTAAAACTTTTACATTTTAAATTTGAATTTTTTGTTGTCTTTCATATAGAATTTCAAATTTGAAATTTGAAATTTGAAATTAAACCAAACCTTGTATATAAAAGAAATTATCATGAATGAAATTATGTATTGCTCCAAAGAAAAGCTATCTATGTTTTCTTTTGCTTCTGTTACTTCCTATTTACTGCAATTGTATAAATTAAAATATAAACCAATTATAATTGCATAAAACATAAATTAACATTAGAGTGGCATTAAAGCATTTTAGTCCTTTAGGACCTATCGAAATTGTAAGGTTTGAGGGTAAATACTAGAAAGAAACACGTGAGGGAATAGAAATCTAGAAGAAAGATTTGAGAGAGTCTATTATAGGAGACCAAGTCTGCCTCTACAGATGGCTTTTGCAAATTTTTCTCCATTACCACCGCCAAGGTTTAATAGAGATAACTATCTTTAATGGACTTTCGTGATGAAGGCTTATCTTAGGACCTTTGATCTCTAGGATGTAATAGAAAATGGAGTCGTTTTTCTTGTACTAACACATGTAACACTCATATAGCTTATAAATCATAGTAAGCTTGTGTCAAGGTAGTACAAAGCTTTAACATGCATCCATTCAGCTGTTATAAAAGCAATTTTTAATAGAATTATGACTTGTGACATTGCTAAGGATGCATAGGAAAATCTAAAAGAGGAATATGGTGGAAGTAAGAATGTAAGAACAATGCAACTTTTTAATCTTATAATAGAGTTTGAGTTACTTAAAATGAAAAAAAAAAAAAAAAAAAGATAAACCATAAAAGACTATGGTGATAAGCTTCTAAAATTGGTCAATCAAATTATAATCATTGGAAAAAACTTTCTAGATTTAAGGGTTATTCAAAAGGCATTGGTAAGCATACTAGAAAGATTTGAAGCAAAAATACCTTCACTTGAGAACTCCAAAGATCTCTTTAAAATTTTTCTAGGTGAATTAGTGAGTGCTTTATAAGCTCAATAACAAAGAAGATTAATGATATTGGAAAAAGGTTCTATTAAGGGTGCTTTTCTAGTTAAGCACTTAGAGAAAGTACAACAAAAGAAAAAGAAACAATTTAGAAAGCAGTAAAAAAAAAAGGGAGAGGGCAGCATTAGTGGTAAACAATTTTATCTACCTTATGAATATTGTAAAAAACCCTTTCACCTACCAAAGTATTATTGGTGAAGACTTAATATAATCTGCAAGTATTGTAATGAGAATAAGGATAAAGAAAAAGGCCTAAGAAAATAAGGTCTCACCAAAATTAGCAGTAAATACAAGTAGCAGACAATAACTATGAAGAAATTAAGGAATAGCTTTTTATGGCTACTAGTATTGTAGCTAATAAAGATGACGAAGTTTGGTTAATCAACAGTGGTTGTTCAAACCAAATGTTACCAAACTTAAAAGTTTTCAAAAGGCTTGATTAATTCTTCTCATTTAGAGTAAGGATAAGGAATGACAACCTCATACAAGTCAAAGGAAAGGGTATTGTTATAATCCAATCCTATTTAGGGCAAAGATGATCTCAAATGTAACGTATGTGCCAAACATTAGCTAGAATTTACTCGATGTAGATCAGCTTTTAGAGAAAGGGTTCTTATTGGAATTCAAAAACAAACTTTGCACCATTTATAATGTATTAAATAAGGAGCTATTTAGTATTCCTATAAAAGGAAAAAGCTTTTACTTAGATCTAAAATAAGCAAAGAATATAGCAATACCAACCTCTATAATTAAGGCAGCCCTGTGGCATAAGAGATTAAGGCATGCTCATTATATTGGCTTTCAAAAGCTATACAAAAAGGAGATGGTGCATGGCTTGCTAGAGATACCAAAAAAAGAAATAGCTTGTAAAGCTTGTTAACAAAGGAAGCAAACAAGGTTGCCTTTCCCAACTGGTTAGAATCACAAAGCAAAAATCAAATTAGAGCTACTACATAGTGACATCTATGGTCCAATGAGCATAAACTCACTTAATGGTAGTAGGTACTTCATGACTTTGATTGATAATTGTATTAGATTTTGTTTGCTTTTTCTTCTAAAGCAAAAATCAAATGCTACAAATATTTTTAAGGATTTTAAAGTTTGGATTGAGAATTAATCAGGCTATAAAATCAAAACAATCAAATCAAATAATATAGCTAAATATACTTTTGATCTTTTAAACAAATTTATCTAAAAGCTATAATTTAGCAATAGTTTATAGCTCTATATACTTCACAAAAAAATGGGGTAAGTGAGGAAAAATAAAACCATATTGGAGATGTCCAGGTGTTTACTTCTTGAGAAAGGTATGCTTAAAGTCTTTTGAATAGATTACTAACTAAGATTTTAACAGAAAAATGCTCATTTAAAACTTAGTTTGACTAGAAACCTTCTCTTATTTATCTTAAAATTTTTGGTAGCATTTGTTACTCCTATGTACCAAATAAGAGAAGAGACTAGCTAGACTTAAAAGTTAACATCAGTATATTTGTGAGCTTTACAAACACAACTGGTAACTATAAGTTATACAATTCTAAGTTTGGAAAGCTCTATATTAATAAAAATGTTAAATTCTCGTAAGGGAAGTCTTGGAAATGGGAGAAAGCTGGTACTAAAGTTTCTTAGCTTCATCTAGCTCATTCATAACAACAAGAAAATGATTTTAATCAGTTTGATGATAAAGATAATAATGACATACCATTTAAAGGATCAATGTCACTTGCTGATATTTATAAAAGAAGCTTTGTTGTATAGCTTGAACCCATAAGTTATATGAAGGCTTCAATTGATCTTGGCTGAAGAAATGCAGTAAAAACTAAAATCAAAGCAATTGAGAAGAAAAAAACATGAATTTTAATGGACAAATTAGAGGAAAGGAAGCCAATTGGAGTCAAATGGGTTTTCAAGACAAAGTTTAATCCTAATAGCTCTATAAACAAGCTGAAAGCTAGGGGTTATGTTTAGCAGTATGCAATTGATTACTCTAAAACATTTGCTTTTGTTGCTAGACTAGATACAATTAAATTGCTTCTAATTATTACCACTTAAAAAGGTTGGTGTATTCACCAACTTGACGTAAAATTTGCATTTTTTAATAGTAAACTGCAAGAACTAATTTATGTTAAACAATGAGAGGGTTTCTTAAGCAAGGACGAGAAGACAAAGTTTACTTGCTTAAGAAAGCCCTTTATGGTTTAAAATAGGCACCAAAGGCTTGGTATAGCAAGATTAATGATCATCTGTTCAAGCTATCTTTCACCAAGAGCAAAAATGTGGTTACATTATATATTAAGGCTAATAAGGAGGAGATATTGGTGGTTTCACTTTATGTTGATGACTTACTGGTCCTAGGGAGTAATTTTCAGTCAGTTAGACATTTCAAATGTGAAATGATGAACATGTTTGAGATGATTGACTTAGAATAGATTACTTTCTTTTTTGGTTTAGAGGTGTAACAAACCAATGAAGGACTCTTCTTGAATTAGAAAAAATACATTTCAAATGATTGATTGCAAAAGCTCAAACACTCCTTTGGCTATAGGAGCTAAATTTTTTAAGGAAGATGGGGTACTAAAAGCAAATTCCAACAAGTTTAAAAGTCTAATTGGCTATTTGTTTTATTTATTAGCATTTAAACCACACATCATATAAGCTATGAGTCTTTTGTCTAAATACATGAATAAGTCAAGTCAAATACATTTTAAAGTAGTAAAAGAGATCCTTAGATATATCAAAGGCACAACAAACCATGACATCATGTTTAAAACGACAGAAAAGTTAGAACTAATTATGTACACAGACAATAATTGGAGAGGCTCAAAAGATAAAATGAAAAGTACCTTAGGGTATGTTTTTACCTTAGGAATAAGTGCTTTTAGTTGATGTTTAAAGAAGCAATCAATTGTTGCATAGTTAATGGCTAAAGTTGAGTTTTTAGCTGCAATAGCAACTATGAAGCAAGGTATTTGGCTAAGAAATATGTTGGTTGACTTAAAGTAACCCCAAAACAACCTTATTAAAATCTTGTGACAACCAAGTAACCCCAAAATAGCCTTACTCTTTTGTGACAACCAAGCAACCATAGTCATTTAAAAAAACCAAGCAACCAAGCAACTAAATATTTCCTATTAAAAATCCATTTTGTCAAAGAAATTTAAGAGAACAAAGAGATTAAATTAATGTTCCGCTCCTCAAACAAGTAATTAGTAGATATATTAACAAAATCAATTAACCAAAAAAGATTTTCAAAATCAAAAAATAAGTTGAAAATGCAAACTAGCACTATCAAAGAAGAGTGATGAACATAAGTTTTAGTAAAGCTAATTTGCTTCTCAATGTTGTAACTAGTAGTTATTTTAATTGTTAACTTCTCTTTATATTTGAAAAAATTAATTAAATTAGTTAACTTGAATATTAAAAAAGTTTACACTTATATTAATTTATTTCACTAAATTTTAAATTCAAAATTTAAATTAAAACTTTTATATTTTAAATTTTAATTTTTTGTTGTCTTTTCTATAAATTTTTAAATTTCAAATTTCAAATTAAATCAAACCTTGTGTATAAAAGGAATGATCCTGAATAAAATTATGTATTGTTCTAAAAAAAGTTATCTAAGTCTTCTTTTACTTCTATTATTTCCTATTTCCTATAATTGTAAAAATTGAAATACAAACTATTTATAGTTGCATAAAATATAAATTAACATCATCATCGTCATAAATAGACATATTAAGATCTTTGCAATTTTCAATATGGAGACTCTTAAGGGGAGTGAGAAATAGCATTTTCACATAAGCAAAACTTGTGAATGTTGAACAATTCTGAATATATAAATTCTCTATAAAAGTGAGGGTTTGTAGCAACTCCACCGACAGAAAATCGTATGGCAGGCGCTCAATTTTATTAATCTCCAGATATTTCAAGTAGGACAGATTAGATGGAAGAGAAGACAACGTTGCATGTGCTGTAGAAATCATACCCTTCGGCATTTGCTCCATTGACTTGAAGCTAGCTGATTCTATATCCAGGTTTTCCAAGGATGGAAATGGTGGCATTGAAGACAGGTTCAGGCAGGATGACATCGCCCAGAAAGATGCTGAAATTGGGGAAGCAAAGAAGTTGATGACCGCTGTGGCTGCCATCCCTTCAGGTTGGGACAGTCCTAGAGGACCAGTCTTCCAGGGAAGGGAAATAGGAGACCATGCTGCTGCTGCTACAGACTGCTAATCCTCCTCCAACCACACAACTCTTTATGTCTATGTATTCTAGATCAGCAAATCTGCCAATGTGTGTGAATTTTAGTCAATGGAGTTGATCCAATGCTGGAAGGCTTTGGAATTTGGGCAGTCGTATAACTTAAGCCTTACAAGATTAGTGAGGGAAGAAAGCCAGTTAGAAAACTCTATTCCTCTCTAATTCCCTACGCTTAAATCTTTCAATTTTGGATGTGGCTGTAGAGCTTCCAGTGACATTTCATCTTCACCAATATCAATAATGCTATTAACATCGCTACCATCCAAATCTTCCAATGACAGCCACTGTACTCCCAACTCTCATAGATGTGGCTTCTCTCCAAATTGTAGTCATTTCCCTAGCTAATCGCTGATGTTTTATCTTTGCCATAGCCTGAGAAACATTCCCCATTGAAGGCTGCTATCTTTGGAATCTTTGCAAGTGTTTGTGAGCAATTGCAGCAAGCTGCCTCTATTCTTCAATGTCATATTCATCAACCAGGTTTTTATCTAAAATTTCATCCACACCATCTGGACTCATAGCACCCTTTACAGATGGATTTAAAAAAGCAAAAAGCAGAAAATGAGACCAAGGAAGCTGAATAATTAAAAGAAAAAAATCTATCAAAGAGGGAATAGACTTACAAGATCAACATAGCCCATCAGGTTTTGATGTGGATGAATAGCTGTAACAAGTTCAAAGATGGTAACACTACAACTACAGATGCCGCTCTTCGTGGTCAACTGGTTCATGGATATGTACACTGGGTCTATGTAGCCTTAAGTGCCTCTTAGGACAGAGTCAGTCATCAAAGACCTCTTCCTTTGAAAGTCCCAAATCAGCAACCTAAAAAAAAATGTAATGATTGCAGTGAAGATCAATTAAAAAATAAAAATAATAAAAAAAAAGAAAATAAACTCCCCTAAACCTACCCTTTTTGCACACCAACTTTCATTTGGATAGTTGAAATGGTCACTTGGTGAATGGTGATTAACTTTGAGGTGTTCAGGCTAATTTTCTGGATTTGTAACTTTTATATCAGATGCAGCAGCTTAACTTACCTTAGCTCTCATTGACTGATTCCGTAATATGTTTGCAGACTTCAAACCATTGGACAGCCTGTTCCAAAAGCAAAAGATGTCATTTTAATTGGACAAAAATGCTGTCCTGCCACAGACAAACAATACATTCAATTGAACTTCCTCTTTCATGAAGATATTCAACCCACATGAAATGTCAGGAGCAATCTAGGGCCTTTCTTCCCAACTCAAAGCGTGTTCTTTTTGTTCTGTTGCATGTATGACAGGGTCCTCATGGTAATAAATTGTTTCCAATTTAAATTGGAGGAAGCTTCTGAACGCAAATTACATTCAGAAAAGATAAGAAAAGGACAAGTAATTAATGGTTTTCCTATCTAAGTAACCAATTTGACATTCCAACTTAAAAGGAGGAATGCTAAACTCTGCATGATGAGTGACACATATTTCAGTGCCACTTTGTTCAGTCACAATGATTAAGCAGATCCCTAATTGTCAGGAAAAGAAACAGAGAAAATAATAAAAACAATAATCAGAAGAATGGTTAAAGTGAATTTTGTTAAAAAGTAGAAGAACAATGTGATTGCAATGTTTAAGGAAGGTTTCATCAAGGAATATTTCTTTCAAGTTGAAAGCCCAAAAACATACAGTACCTCACCAGGAATAACAATTCAAATTAATGGGGCTTCTTAACTAACATATAGAATGCCTGTTAAGCTTCCATTACACATGAACTTATAGATCAACATGCATTGTCCTTTATCTATACAATATAATAATAAATTAACTAGATTCCTGTGATGCAGCCTTCCTAGCGGAGATACCTGCTAAAAGACCATGCAAAAATGGCAAAACCATGAGCATTAGTGTTTGTAAAAGCTAAGTGTTGGCTTTGTTAAGGGCTATTTGCATATGTGCTTCAACTTTGTTCCACAAAAATTTGCATTGATTTTTTATAGAGAAGAATTGCTTCATAGAGTAACACTTAGCTTTTACATATGAACTCAAAGAAGGCCTGCCAAGCTTCCATTACATATGAACTCAAAGATCAACATGCATTGTCCTTTATCTATAGAATATCCTAATAAATTAACTAGATTCCAGTGATGCCACCTTCCTAGCAGAGATACCTGCTAAACGACCATGCAATAATGGCAAAACCAGGAGCCCTACTGCTTGTAAAAGCTAAGTGTTGGCTTTGTTAAGGGTTATTTACATATGTGCTTCCATTTATTTTCCACAAATTTGCATTGATTTTTATAGAGAAGAATTGCTTCCTAGAGTTACAAAATTAGTCTTTGAACATCATAAATTCAGCAGGCTTTACAATAAACAGAAGGATGTTGTATATGTAGAAACAGCAATGAAGCCATCATGATGTATGGTCACTGTGCCATTAGCATTTTATGTTTTAGGTGCTATGCTTTGAGTCTTTGATATAGAAGGGCATCAGTAGGCCCAAATTTGTCAGCATGAAATAAAAAAGCATGCCTGAATAAAACATGCCAGACAGGTGTTTCTCCACTCAACGGATCAGGAAACTCACTCCATCAGACAATGTTGTTAATCTAGTTCTTACCTCTGTTTGGAACTCCTCTTCTCCCTGTCTTGAATTCAAAGCAAGAACCTTTACAGCTAGCACTTCTCCAGCAGAAATCACAGCTTTGTATACAGGGCCAAATGAACCATCCTAAGATAGTTGTAAAATTTTGGCTAGCTTTCTGCATATTCCTGAAAAAATGCATAAAGCAACAAAGAACCACTTTACAAATTGCAAAGTATCCAAAATAAAATGCACATTAAACATGCATTACACAAATCTGCATATTCTGTATAATATCAGCTTTAACACTTTTCAAGGTGTATGAGTAATACACAAGTTAATGGAGTTTTTCAACTTGACAAATGAACATTCCCAGGCAATATATGTTGACACCTTCAAACATAATGTCCTTAATGCTACTACTTCAAGAGTTTCAACATAAACATTACCTAACAATAAAAAAAGGCAGAGGAAGAAATACAAGCAAGAAATGTGATATGCTCCAGAAGTAGACAAAAGGGATCTTAGAAGGGCATTAATTCTTCTCACTCAATTCAGTATTGGAGGATGTTGTTTAGGTCCACAATAATCATCAGTAAAGGCTACAAGACCAGCCTTTGTGGACTTCTTAGGGAAGTTACCTTTGTTTCCACCCTTTTGTTCCCTCTTTACCTCAAAGTCACCAGTAAGATCAAAAAAATAAAATAAAATAATTACCTGATATATCCTCTGAAGCCCCTAATTGAAGACCTTGATCTTTCTTAATTTCTGTTATCAAATCTTTACAGAAACGCAGTTTTGTTCCTTCCTCCAAGGCCTATATTCCTTGTACTTGAAGTAGGAAAGGAAGCCATCAAGAAGTTCCTGCACATGGTCATGATAGAGTGGAGGCATTCAGCATAATAACGAAATGTAGAAAACAAGGAGCAATAGGTCATATCAAGCACAACCACCAAGTCTACCTTCCCTTCTAAGCAGGCAGAATGTATTCTTTAGTCACCTCACTCTGCAATCCTGGAAAATGATGTGAAATAAAATGACAAATTGATACTAGTAGCTTAGATTCTTACACTGGATATACCTATAATTAGAAAGAAGAAGAAATCTATTAATTTGTAGTAGAAAAACAACCCCACAGGTTCTCTTTTTAATATAAACAAAATGGATGGAGATGGAGATAAAAAAGAAGAGAGCAGTAGGAGGAGGAAGAACCTGCTAAAACTGGAATGGAAAGGTTGAGGGATTCTTCTTATCAAATCAAAGCTTATAGCAGCCATCCCGCTGGATCTCTGTCCCATCGACTCTAATGTTGGGGATGTGGGCAATGTTGGGCCAATCCTCGCCCATGTTGCTTTTGCATCTCTCTGACAGTTGGGAACAACCACCAATGGATAAATATTGTAATGAGGTGAGGTTGGGCATCCACTCCGGCAACGACGCCAAATTAGGGCAATTCCCGATTACGAGCCTCTCCAGGACAATTGAATGCAGAAGAAGCCTCCTTGGGAGATGCACCAACTTTGGAATACCGTAAATTTCAAGAGAGGTGAGGCTTCTAAGGCCTTGCCTTTGCCGTAGAATAGCATCGTTGTTGTTGCTGTTGCTGTCGTCATCATAATTGGACAGATCTAGATTTTTGCAATCCCAAATCCAGAGACGCTTGAGGGAAGTGAGAAAGAGCATTTTCGCGTGAGGTAGACAAGTTAATGTCGGGCAACTGCCAATCCATAAATGCTCCAGAGAAGTGAGGGTTTGCAGCAACTCCACCGGCAGAAAATCTTCTGGCAGATGCTCAATATTAGAAATCTCCAGATGTTTCAAAGACGACGAGAGATTAGATGGAAGAGAAGAAGACGATGACGGAAAAATCGTCCCCTTGAGCATTTGCTCCAATGACTTGAAGCTGCCTGCGCTCATAGTCAGTTCTTTCAAGGATGGGGGGAACGGTGGCATTGAAGTCAGGTTTGGGCATGATTCAATATTCAGCTGAGAAAGACACTGAAATTGGGGAAGCAAAGACGACGATGATGACGAAGACGGTGATGATGGCCGCCATCCCTGCAGATTGGGACAGTAACTAAGCCATAGTGACTCAAGGGAAGGGAAGAAGGAGACCGTGCTATTGTTGTTACTGCTGCTGCTATTGCTGCTACAGATAGCTGAGCCTCCTCCTCCTCCTCGGGCCACAGAACAACTCCGTCTGTCCATGTCTATGTATTCCAGATCAGTTAATCACCTTATCCATATATCTTTTAGCGAAGGGAATTGATCCAATGCTGGAAGACTTTGGCATTTTTTACACCCGACAAAGCTAAGAAGGACCAGATTCGAGAGGGAAGAAAGCCAGCTCGCAAACTTCATTCCTCCGTAATTCTGTAAGGATAATGATTTCAAATTTGGGTGTGGACGCAGAGCTTCCAATGACAATTCATCTTCATTAGTATCAATATCATCCAAATCCTCGAATGGCACCCATTCTAATCTCAAGATTTGGAGACGTGGCTTCTCTCTCAAATTGGCGGCTGCACAAGTTTCAGCTACACTAGTGGTAGCAGTAGTAGTACCCTTCTGATTGCCTTTTCCATTCCCATGATGCCGCAAATTATCAATACTTAGCTCTCCTCCCAACTTGTTCAAGTCACGTAATTCACCCAATCCTGCACTCTCACTCTCCTCCTTTTCACTTTTAGGCAGTACGAATCTCGTTAATCTCTCAAGGGAAGTCAACTGTCCAATCCCACGTGGCATATGAGTCAAATCATTGCATTCACGGATGTCAAGGTGCTTGAGACTGACCAGCTTTTTGATATCCTTGGGTAATTGTTTAAGCCTCCAACATTGTGCTAGTTTGAGCACTTGCAAGTTTTGTAATCTGGTAATTGAACGGGGCAGCATCTTGATCCTTTCATTCCAAGACAAATCAAGATACCTTAACAGCTTCAACTTGGCGATGGAATGTGGCACTGTCTCAATATCCAATGCTTGTAGATCCAACTGCCGCAAACGCCTCAAATTACAAAAAATTGCATGGCATTGCCCTCCACTTATTTTAATGTGAAGCAAAGCAAAATAATATTTTGGCTCTAGTGCCAAAAATGTCCGCAGACTCTTTGCTTCGAGTATGGATAATGTAACTTGCAAAGTATCACCGTTTCTGTTTAAGTGATGATCAAGTGAGATGTGTCGAATTTTCTCAATAACTTCTCTCGGGTTTGAAATTGACACATGGGTACTTTCACTTCCAGCAACTGATGAAGTAAGATCGTGCATTAAGTCATGCATTTTGCAACTTCTTATGTTCCCTAAGTAATCTTTTTCAACATCTTGGAAGAAACACCTCCATAGGAGATCCTTGAAATACTCCTGGCCAATATCTTCAACACACCGACTTGGGTCCGATAAGTTAATATAACCTTGCGCCATCCAAAGAGCTACCAATTTATCCACATCAATTTCAAGGTCTTTTGGAAACAATCTACAATAGGCAAAGCAGTGTTTCAAATGTGAGGGAAGAATGTTATAACTCAACTTAAGAGATGGCATGATGCTGCTTTCTCCTTGATCCATCTTCATCAATTCTGTACTTTTGATTGATTCCCATTCAAGTATACTTTCTTTGAAATACATCATACGTCCAATTGCTCTTATTGCTAGGGGAACTCCTTTACACTTTGCCACAATTTCCTTTCCAATTGTTTCATGGCTTGTTGGTGGTGTATGCCCTTGTTTGAATGTCATTTGAACAAACAAAGACCAAGATTCATCGTCAGATAAGCCCTTTAATTCATATTGTGTTTGCGATGTAGAGCATACAATTTTTGCAACCCTTTTAGAACGTGTAATTACTAATATTCTACTTCCTCTTGCCCCACCAATCAACAAATCTCTTAAAGAATACCATTTTTCAAAATCATCATTCCAAACATCATCTAGAACTAGCAAATATCTCTTTCCATTAATTTTTTTATGAAGAAAATCTTTTAACGTATTCATCTCATTCATGTTAGACCTTTCACTAGTTATAGATTCTAAAATTTTTTCAATAATTAATTTTAGATTGAAATCATTAGAGACACAAACCCACATCTTTAACTCAAAATGTGACCTCACATTCTCATCATTATATACAAGCTGAGCCAAAGAGGTCTTTCCTAATCCTCCAATTCCAATTATCGAGATCACAATCACATTAGTTTCATGGCTCTCTGACAAAAGAAGTTGTCTAATGGCCTTCTTATCAACTTCTCTGCCAACAACTACTTCAGGGACAGAGGAGTGTGTTTGCTCTCTTTTCATAGCCATCACCAACGTTGACATATCAACATGAGGTTGCTGAAAGTTAAACTTCGTTCCGAAACTCATAACAGCATCTAGTCTCTCCCGAATTGCCTTGATTTTGTGACCCATCTTAAGGCCATATGCAAGCTGGTTTGAACTTGAAAAGAAAAGGCGTACCTTCTTTGTCACTTTGTTTCCCGTCATGACTCGCTGCCGCAGAACTTCTGTGGAAAAATCATCCAGCAAGTCATCTGCATCGTACACGACTTCTTTCAGCATACCGAGCCATTCTTTCACTTGGTCATCTCCTCGTGCCTCTGCATCAAGAAGCACGCCCTTGACATCGAGAACTGTGGTGCGCAGCAATTCAATCTCATCTTTGACACCCCACCACAGGGCAATCTCTCGAAGAGCAAAGGAACCCAATTTTCCTAGAATTCCCTCTGCAACACCAAACAATAATCCTTCTGCCATGTCCTATTCGGTGAAAGTTGAAAAGCAAGGTAGTTTAATGGTGTTTGAAGTGATAATAGTAGGCGATCTCAGAGGCTAAGATGCTGTGAGATCTATACGGAGAACTTTTGGACCAGGGAGGCTTATGTTTCTATGATGAAGTATGTAAACATAGCATGGTCTTTAAGATCGCATCTCAAATCTCTAAGCACCATCCAAATGCTCACATAAACATACCAACATGCATACATTACTCACATACACACATAAATGTGTGCCACCAATCATGGCCATATTTTTCCATGGACCAGTCGTTTAGATGTTGACAGGTCAACTTCTTGGACATAGGAGAAGAATTAATCATCAAATGAGAACTTTCAAGGAACAAGCAAGGGGTCCACCCACACCCTATGAAGAGCAATTAACAAATAAGAAATAGTTGCAGAAAGTGGCCAGTAAAAAAACATATAAAATAGGCGCGCAAGTGAAAGGCTTGGGGCTTTGGGAGTGGGAATCATCCACCAAGTCCGTCCAAACTCACCATAACCTGACTTGGTTGTCGGGATCTCCCATCTCCCCCCTACTTAAACAACAGCAATGAAATGTTTAGTGATTTAAATAGAAATCAGTAACATAATTTATCTAAAAATAATGAAAATAGTATGAAACACAACATCAAATGCCCCGTCAAAATGTATCATTAATTGCTGAGTTTTTTTTTTTTT
>CM038611.1:1078457-1122462 GCA_021533255.1 Ceriops tagal | reverse complement strand
TTTTTTTTTTTTTCCGTATTTGCTCGATACATCTAATACCTCATGTAACAATAACTAATAAAAATTTATAATTTAATTGACTTTTTAGGTCAATAAAAACAAAACAAATTAAGTGAGACTAATTAAAATAAATAAAAGTAAAATAAATTTATGTAATTTAAAATAATGAGTATTAAATTGGCCACAACCTTTGTTACTAGTATGTAGTAAAGCAGTAGTTAATTAGAATAGTATTTTTTATTTTATAAATAAACAAATAAAATATGAAATAAGTTCTAGTAGACTAAGAATTTTTTACAAGATATATAATGTAAAAAAAATTCAAAGTGACTTTAACTCTCTAATTTTTGTCATAATTTAATTAAAAAGAATTTTCTCAAAAAAGATAGTTATAAGAAAATAAAAAAAACAACAAATTCGTGCGTACTTCACTTTATAATAGAATTTTATTGTACATAAATGGTAAACTAAGAAAATGAAGATTTCAATGCATTTTTCTTGGAATCAGGATTTTTTTTTATACATCCAAGTTATTAAATTTGAGTTATCCAATTATTACTACAGATAATAGGACTTGAAAAGTTATTCAACCACGCTATTACTTTAGATTTTTATTTGGATTTACTTATATGAGGAATAACATTTATTAGACCATAGAATCTAACTTTGGGATTTCTATTAACATGTAATCATTTTTTTGTTGAAATGTTGTCAAAAAAGAATGACTCGATGGTTTTAAAAAAGATGATGAATGATACTTTTGATAAAAATGGAATTCTTGTATCTTATGAATTCTGTACATTCATTTTCTACACGACTTAATATATAACATCTATCAATAATTGCTATAATTTCAATAAAGAAGTATTTTGTATTATATGGAACTAAATAATAAACTTTCAATTTTGAATGATCACAAAAAATCCCTATAGTTTCTGTTGTTCCCACAGCTTTGTATGGGTTGTAATTGTTGTCAACTAGGTTTACATGTGTAAGAAAATAAAACCACATGGAAGAGCAAAAAGGTAAAACCACACGGAAGGGTAAAAAAGTAAATTCACCGCCTAAGCCCTATTAGGGTTTCATGGAGTAGAATATATAATGGTCTTGGAAGACAAAGAACAAGGAGTCGGCAATATTAAGCATTCAGCAAAACCTAGACAACCGACCAACCAAAGAGAACACAAAATTCTACACGGAAGAACACAATCGGCAAGGACGAAGAGAGTGAACAGTGCAGTCGACGGACGAATCGAGTGAACAGTAACCATCGTAAACAGTAGCGTCGTGAATAGTACCATCGTGAGAGAAAGAAGGAGAGAGACGGTCGACGGCCGGGCTGAACGAAGAGCAAAGGTGGACGGCCGAAACAATTGAGCAGCCGTCGACGGGAAGGAGAAGAAAACGCAGCCATCGATGGTCAGAAAATCGAGCAAAAAGGCAAATCCATTGAGAGAGAAGGAGGCGGCCGAAAGGGGCTGAACGTTGAACGTAAGACAGCCGAAAGGCGGTTGAGGAAGGTGAGTCGTGAGGGAGACTAGATCCGAATTGGAATGAAACGAGACCAGATCAGGAATGGGTGAGAGAGATCCGGTGGCTAGACGTTGGAAGAGAGAGAAATAGACGGTCGAAAAAACAGAGAAACCGATCGACGGGAGAGAAAACTGGGAACGAGCGAAGAAGGCTGGACGACAGAACGAAGAAAAGTAGACCACCGGCAGAAAAGGGAGGAAATCTGGCCAAATGGGTGAACGGAAAAGTGAAATCCAGCGAAGAGAGAGAAATCTGGCGAAGAGAGAGAAATCCAACGGAAGAGAGAGAAATCTGGCCAAGTGGGTGAACGGAAAAGAGAAATCCGGTGAAGAGAGAGAAATCCGGCGAAAGAGAGAGAAATCCGGCTGGACAGTAAGAGAGAGAGAAACAGACAGGCAAGTCGGGAGACAGTGAGATCGTGAGACAAGGAGACGGGTGAGACCGTAAGACGGTGAAAGCAGGAATTGTGTAATACAACTTAGGAATTCAGCGAAGCATTGAACTCAACGTATTTCCAGACTTCTTCAAGAGAGGTTAGAGAGCGTTGCGGTGAACTTCTAAGCGGCAGTGGAGTAGCCTTTCAATTCAACAGAAGCAAGACAAGGTAGAAGAAGGGTAGACACAGTAAGTGACACTCTTTGTATTGTACTTGCTTAGTAATTGCAATATTGAAAGGAGCAGAGAATTAAAGATATCCATTGTAACCTGTATTCACAAGTATAGTGGATAGTCTTGGTAGAGGGAGAGTCCCTACCACCATGGATGTACGTCACGTTGACGGAACCACGTAAATCTCGTGTGTCCTTAATTTGCTTTACATTCTGTGCTTTGAATTGAATTGTGAACGCAGTTAAAGTATCAGCCAACCCATAACCTAACGAAGATCTAAACAAGAACATCCGTATTGTCTATTAGGCAAGGTGTTTGAAAGGTGACTTTGGGGACTATTGTGATTAGTAGGTAGCAATAGATCTACCTTAGTCGAGTCTGAGAAAGAGTTTACTTTTAAGAAGAGATTGAAGTTGTTCACTTACCTACGAATTGCGAATTGTGGTGATACTGATTCACCCCCCTCTCAGTATCATAAACTAGTAGATCCTAGGGAAAAGTCGGGAACTTCAGTTTCTCTCCTTTGATAGCCAAGAATATCTTGTGTCAACCCTTGTCAAGTTGGTGCGTAGATGTCTCTAATACCCAACTTAATTAGTAAGCTATAAAATGCCTTGCGAGCAATAGCTTTTGTAAGGATGTCAGCTAATTGATCTTTAAACTTCATAAAAAGAAATTGGATTATCTTTACTTCCAGCTTTTCTTTAATAAAATGTCAATTTAGCCTAACATGTTTGGTTAGATCATGTACTAGATTTTGTGTAATCTTAATGGCTAGTTTATTGTCACAAAACAAATTTATTACTAAACTAAATGGATAGTCAATCTCTTCCAATGGCCTCCTGACGAGCTCACATATTCCTTTCGTTAAGCTTCCAAATTTAGATTTTGTACTTAATAATGGAATTACTTTTTGTTTTTTACTTCTCTAAATGTCTAAGTTTTTACCCATAAAGGTTAAATAGCTAGACGTAGACCTTTTGTCCATGACACTACCAACCCAATCAACATCCATATATCAATCTATATTCAATTGTTTATATTTTTTGAACATAAGACCCTTTCTAGGAGAAGATTTCAAGTGCCTTAAAATCTAAAACACAACATTTATATGATCTTTGCTCAAGTTATACATACATTAGCTTATGATACTCACAACGTATGTAATATCTAATCTGGTACGAGATAGGTAGTTTAACTTTCCAACAAGCCATTAATATCTCTCTTTTTTTGTAGGGGTCTATTTTGCCTATTATCCTAGTCCATGATTTGGTTTCATTGGTGTGTCTATAGGCTTATAGTTGAGCATTCTTGTCTCAACTAGTAGGTCCAGTATATATTTCCTTTATGACAAGAAAATTCCTTCAATTGATTTAGTTACTTCAGTTATTTAAGTCTTCCAAAATCTTTCATCTCAAACTCAGTAGCTAGGTGTTGTTATAGCCTAGAAATCTCCTTTGTATCATTGCATATAATTATCATATCATTCACATACATTATTAACAACATAACAATTCAAAACTGATGTTTAAGAAAAAAAGTATGATTGTTATTGCTTTTGTTAAACCAATATTTCTTTATTGGTAGATTGAATTATTTGAAAGATGCTTTGGGTCACTACTTAAGGCCATAAAGTGCTTTCCACAGTTGACATTTACATCTAATTGATGAAGAGACATTAAAGCCTAATGGAACATCCATATATACTTCCTTTGATAAACATCTATAAAGAATGCATTATTCACATCATATTGATATAAGGCTCAATCAAGATTTGTTGCCAATGGCAACACCCATTGGAGAGAACATCTTTTGATAATCTATACCATAGGTTTAGGTATAGCCTTTTGCTACTAGTCTCACCTTATACCTCTTTATTGACCTGTTGGCTTTGTGCTTAATAGAAAACACTCATTTGCATCCAATTGTTTTCTTCCTTCTTGTAGAGATATTAACTCCTATGTATCATTTTTCTGTAAAGCCATTATTTCCTTATTAATTACATGGACCCATTTGTGGTCTTTTAGCATTTCCTATATAATGGTTGGGATAAGTTCTGAGGAGAGTTAGTGCATAAAATTCTACAATGACAATGATAACCATTAAATACTAATATAATTAGTAATCAAATATTAAGCCTCCTTCTTGTGAAAATCTAGTGAATACTAGTCAGTGCTTTCCATGATTATGCCTAAAAGTTAAGTGATATCCACCAAAAACCTTAATAGAATTATTTTAAAGAAAGTTAAAAGATTATACCTCAAGAGTATTTTAGGAGTGTAGTCGAGTACTAAACAATGAGAGTTGCACTGTTTTTGTTTGATTTGGGACTCCTCTAAATATTCAAGTTAGATTGTTCTTATTGGTGTTATCATTTATTTTGTTGGTACTATAAAGTCATCCTAGACCTTTATATATTTTGTGCAATTATTTCTCCATTAGTATCCCTGAAAAACATTTAATTTTCATAAGTTTACTCTAATGACCATCAAATGTAGTCTTACTTTAAAGGATAAAGAAGTACCATAAGTTTTTTAAAAAAATTAATTCAAAAAAAGTAACATTTATTAAAGTGTATAACTATCAAGTTGTAAGATCGTAGCATGGATATCCCTTCTTATGAACTATATATCCCAAAAAGATACATTAAATAGTACATGAATCCAATTTTATTTGCTGATTTTTGTATAAATGAATATAAGCAACACACCCAAATATTATGGGTGGGAGTAAAAGCATGGAAAGTAATGGAACATGATTGGCAAGAACTTAAAAAAGAGCTTCAAAATTTAAAATTTAAGATAGCATTCTATTCAGCAAGTAGATAACTATAACGATGACATCATTATAAAAACATTATGGTGCTAATGGAACATGATTAGTAAGACCTGTAATGGAGTTTTGAAATTTAAAACTCGAGATAGCATTCTATTTAGCAAGTAAATAGCTATAATGATCACATTAATCTAAAAGCATTATGGTACGCCTACTGAGGTTAGAAGTGTCCTCATAGTCTCAAGAATGTGTCTTTTTTTTTTTTTTTACCACTCCATCTGTTATGGCATTTAAGAGCATGTTGTTTTATGTAACATTCCATGTGTTTAAAAATATCCTGAAATTCCTTATTGACATATTCACCACCACTACTTAATCGAAGTATTTTGAGATTAATAGAAAATTGTGTCCTAATCATATTATGAAATGGTTGAAA
Organism: Ceriops tagal; assembly: GCA_021533255.1. NCBI lineage: Eukaryota > Viridiplantae > Streptophyta > Magnoliopsida > Malpighiales > Rhizophoraceae > Ceriops > Ceriops tagal. The sequence continues at coordinate 1,117,109 of CM038611.1, read as the reverse complement.
AATACCATAAACATCACTCTTGTTTTTAAACACATAAAGTCAAGTCATTTAAGTGTAGTCATCCAAAAAAAAATTATAAACCATTTAGCTCTTAAAGAGTTTAATACCAACATTGGACTCCATACATCTAAATAAGTTAATGTAAATGGTAGTTCACATTGTTTAAATTGACAAGATATAAAACACGATGAACTTTTGCTAAAATGCATGTTTCACACTTCAAAACAGAGTCATCCAAATTATAAAACAACCTTGGAAATAAATGCTTCAAATATGAAAAAGATGGATACCTTAGTTATAGATGCCACAACCAAATTTTTCATGTTCTAACATTAGCTCCATCCATAAAATTTGTTCATCTAAGATTAAAGTCATGCAAGTAATATAGTTTCCCTTTGTTTAATACTACAACCAATGATCTTTTTAATGAAAATATCTTAAAATAAACAAAATTTTAGATAAATCAATACATAACAATTTAATTTCTTAATAGCTTGGCCAATATACAATAACTTTTTCATAAGAGATGGAATTAGCAATGTATTAAATAAATTAAGAGAAGATGAGAATGTCACTTTTTAGACTCTAGTAACTAGGTATGGTTTTCCATTAGTATTAGAAACATATGTCCAATTCAAATGAGTAATTATAACAAAGTCTTATAAATCATACATCATATGGTCAATTGTCTTTGAGTTAATAATCTAATTATTGTTATCTAAATTACTTAAAAGCACCAATTTTCTTGAGTCAAGGAGAACAATGCTATCTTGTGATAAAGAAAATGGTTTAGAGTTATCCAACTAAGCAAGTAATAGTTGGGATCTGACATCCATGAGGGATACTTGGCTTGCATTCCCTTATACACCAGCACTAGTTCCAACAACATGTTTCTTTTTGCCCTTATATTCATGTCATCACTTTGGATATCCATGTAACTTAAAATATGTTTCTTTGGCATGCTTTGGATTTTTGCAATGGGTGTAACCTCCACCATCTCCTTAGGATTTTGTCTATGCCATAATAGTAGATTTTCCATTAAGCATTAGCTATAGGATTAGCTACTTTTATGCCTCTTTTATTAATAATGATCTATTAGATATTATATTTCTTTCACCTTTTGTTAGCATTATTACTTCTCAAAGATTTTCTCTTCAAATAAGTGCATAAGTTTGCTCAACAAATGGGAATAGATTCATTTGTAGTACATCCCCTTAGATTTTGTCCAATCTATCATCAAACCCATCCAAAGTTATTAGGTTATAACATTAGAAATCAATTTCTCTTTAAAGACCTTAAAAGTTATTGTAGTACCTTTTGAGTAATCCTTCTTCTTGCTTGAGTTACATCATTTTTCTCTTCAAATCATAGACTTGTGAGGTGTCAATACCATTAAATTAAATGGTGGAAACCATGTCTCATATTGTTTTTGCCATTAAAAATCACATATAATTACCAACCAATTTTGGATCCATAAAATTAATTAACCAACCTTTTGCAATCATGTTTTCAATCCTTCATTTCCTATAATTTGTATCATCCTCATCAAGTTGAGGAAGATCTTTATTAATATATCCCAGTTTGTCTTTGCTAGAGATGTACATCTCAACAACCTAGACCAGAGACCATAGTTAAAACCATCTAACTTTATGTCAATGTTTATTAAGCTAAAATCATTACTCATTGGAATTGATATATGATTTAATATTTGTGATATTCTGAAGGACAATTCTAAAAGGATGAAATCCTCTCCCCAAGAATATCCCATAGATATTTTTGGGTCCAACATTATTCTAGGTGGGTTCATAAAGTCTTATGAACTTTACTTTGATACCATGATGGTTTAAGATAAAATGATGAATGATAGTCTTAAGAAAAATGAAATTCTTGTTTCTTATGAATTTTATACATTTGCTTTCTATATATGAGTGACTTAATATATAACATCTAATAATCTTAATAAAGAAGTATTCTATATTATATAGAACTAAATAACAACTTTTAATTTTGAATAATCATAAAAAAATCCCTGTAATTTCTCATCTTTGACAACAAAGAACAGCTCATGTCAATATGATCATCACACACACACACACACACACACACACACATATATATATATATATATATATTAGTTAATCATTAAGGAGTTATCAAGAGAAAAAAAAATATAAATTAGGAACATGCACAGTGGAACTTGTTATAAGTTTTCCATACCAATCTATTTAGCTTGCTTGTTGGTTTCTTATGATTTGATTATAAAGTGTTAAAGATGCTTTAATTTTTCCACACCTTCACACTTATAAACATGTAGAAAGGTCTTATTCAAAGATTTGATAAACATATAAACATGCATGCATATATACGTACATATGTGATACTATGGCTATATTTTTGTATAGACCAAGTGTTGAGAACTTGATAGGTTAACTTCTGAGGTGGAGGGGAAAATTCATCATTCATTGGATAAAGAGCTTCAAAGAACATACATATGGCCTACCCCCACCTAGGAAGGCATTAATAAGAGTGGAGAAGTTTCTTAAGCAAAGGATTAAAGCATGTGACTTATAGTGAATAGGATGAAAGCAAGCAAAGGTAAATTTCTATCCCTTGGTTTGATTTGATTGATTTTCATAAAGATTGGATGTTTATAAATAAAACATTGTCCAATTTATGTTTTATTCTTATAAAATAAATTGGTTGAATTTTAAATCTAAACCTCCTATCTGTGTAATAAATCTTAAAATAGATGTAAACCATATGAGCGGTGTGTTCTCTATCTCTCCTTAGTAAAGAGTTAGGAAGTAATTAAAGTACATTATGATCTTACCTATGTTGAATGTTTTTTATAAAATATATAATTGTTCCACTTATTTTGTATAAATGTATAATTTTTTAAGTCAAAATAATCACAAAGGAGCTGATGAGAAAAAATTGAGAAACTAAAAAGCAAAAAAAAAATTATATATATATATATATGAAGTAGGTGCAAGGATGATGAGAATTCAAGAAAGCTTGTCCAAACTTGCTCTAATTTTTTCCACACATATTTATCCAACTTTTTTTTTTGTTTCCTATGATTTAATCAAAAGTTTTAAAGTAACATGCTCAAAATTTTCCATACTTTTACACATACATTTCCAAAAAAATGCATAAAAAGTGTCTTGTTTAAAGTTTTCAAGGAGGAAAAAGAAGTTCATGTTGAATTCTTTATTTAAACATCATTATTAAATATTATTTTGGATCTTGAAATTAATTAATTTTAAGCATATAACTTAATGAATTACACCTAAATTAGTAGAAGTTAAAGCCATTGGCATGCCTAAAGGGCTTGTCTTAGCCTAAACACGATTTCTCTCTCCTAACCTTTTTTTTGTGTAATCACTTGCCTTTAGATGAAGTTCTTATATGTGTTAAGAAGAAAGAGGACCAATCATACACACACACACACACACATAATTTTGTGTCTTAAATTAAGCATGTCTATCAATACACGAGACTATAATTTTAATAGTATAATAACATATGAAACTAATCCATACTAATTAGGCCACATTATAATTGATTCTTTAATAAGAATATTATTTTAGAATATTCTTACATTATTAATTGAAATATTCTAAAATTCTCCTACTTGATTTGATTACAATCTATTAATCATTATGTGAAAATGATGACAACAATCTCTTGTGATTCCATCATAATGTCATAGTATAATAAAATGCTAAGTGTGAGTTATGGTAGTTTTACCCTATTTATTCAGAACACTTCCTTTTATATATTATAATATTTCAATTTATCATACATAACTCATAAGACATATATGATTTCATAATGATGTTTCATAAAAACTTTCTTGTTAATTTTAAATAGTAATATGTATATGGTTATAAAATAATAGAAGTTAAATAATGTATATAAGAAACATATTATTGAACTTATTATGTCAATATAATCACAAATTATCATTATCACAACCAAGTGCTATTTTAAGAACATACTCTCTAAATAACTTTGGTTGCAAACCTTTCATCAAAGGATTTGTTATCATGAGATCTATACTAATCTCCTTAATAGATGCTTTTTATTTCTAAACCTTCTCCTTAATAGTAAAATACTTTAATTTCATATATTTGGCACTCTTTTAGTATTTGTTGTTTTCAGCAAAGAATACTATTATGGAATTATCACAATAAATTTTCAATGGTTTAGTAATGGTGTTGACAATTTCAAGTACTAAAATAAAGTTTCGCAACCATAATGCATGAATTATGGCTTCAAAACATGTCACAAACTCTACTTCTAGGGTAGATAAATCAATGATAGATTGCTTTGCACTTTTCCATGATATTGCTCCTTCAACTAACAAAAACAGATAACCAAAAGTCGACTTTTAATTATTAAGGCATCCAATTACTTCTAAATGATTAGATTTTATATATATTGACATATAATGTTTAGCTCCTTATAGGTACTATATCACTTTCTTTGCAGCTTTTTAATAATCCATTCTAAGATTACTTTAATATATGCCCAGCATTCTAACTGCAAAATTGATATCTAATCTAATACAGGTTTGCAAATAATTAGACTACCAATAATAGAGACATATGGAATAGATTTTATTTCCTTTCATTCTACATCATTTTTAGGACATTACATAAGACTAAATTTGTCACCCTTCTATACGGAAATAAGCCCAGATGAACATTCATTCATATTAAATTTTTTTCTAAATCTTTTTGATATAGCCTTTATAAGACAATCTTAGCATTTTTTTTTATTTATTATAGAATATTTCTATTCCTATCCCAGAAAATGTCTCTCCCATATCTTTTATTTCAAAATTCTTGGACAAAAATTCTTTAGTCTAGCAAAATATTGTTAATATAAAGAACTAAAAAGTTAAAGTCACTTCTATTAATCTTTTGGTAAATGTACTGATTAAAGACATTTTCCTTAAAAGATGTAATGATATCATTGAACTTAAGATATTATTGTCAAAAAGCTTGTTTTAGTCAATATATTGACTTTTTAAGTATACATACCATTTGATTTTTACCTTTTATGGAAAAACCTTTAAGTTGATTCATGTAAACTTCTTCTTTAAGATATCCATGGAAAAAGACACTTTTCACATCCATCTAGTGTAACTTCAAGTTATATTAAGCCACCAATGCTATAATTATTCTTAATGAATCTTTTTTTGAAACAGGAAAAAATATTTTTGTTAAACATAACCTTTAGTAGCAAATCTAACCTTATATGATTTAATATTGCCACTTGAGTCGCATTTAGTCTTAAAGACCGATTTAAAACGGACTCTTTTGCATCCTTTTAGCAGTTTGAAGAGATCTAAAACATTATTTCTTTCCATGAATTTTAACTCATCTTTTATAGCATTAATCCATTTAATAAATTTTAATACCTTTTATGGTTTGTGAAAATGAAACTAAATCCTTATTAATTTCAATATCAAAATTTGAATCTTATAAATAAAATACATAATCATTTGAAATAGTTGATCTCCTTTCTCTTTGAGATCTTTTTAATGCTATTTATGATTCATTAGTACAACATTTTGCATGGTGGTGGACAAAAGGACTAAAACAGCAAGGAAATATCTATTCTAATTTCTTTTATGTCCTTTTTTGATATTCATTACTTTTACTAATTTCACCATTTTCAATGAATCTTGCAGTACCAATTTTTACAATTTTTGCACTATGGTTTGAGCAATAAAATATATGCCCTTTAAACTTCTCTAGGTAACTAATAAGGTAATCATTAATCATTCAAGATTTTATTTTATTTTTATGTAAATTATAAATTCTAACTTCACCTAGCCAACTCCAAACATATAAGTGTCGTAAACTAGGTTTCTTTCCCATCTACAGCTTAATTGGAGTAATTTGATTTGCTTTACTAGAAATCCTATTTAACAAATAATTTGCAATTTTTAGTGCAAACATTAATAGAGATTTAGGTAGAGAGGAGTTGCTTATTATGCTTTTAGCCATATCCATTAATGTTCAATTACACCTTTCTACTACCCATTTTGCTAAAATATGCTTAACATAGTATATTATGCATATATGCTATGACTTTTGAGGAATTTTGCAAATAAACCTAAACACTGCCCTAACACATTATATTTATTGCAATATTCACCACCTCTATTAGGTATTATAATTTTCACCTTTTTATCTAATTGACTTTTAACCTCTTTTATACATACTACAAGGGCATTCAAAAATTGAGATTTTTCATTAAGTAAATAAACATAAGCATAATGTGAAAATCATCTATAAAGTAATGAGATATTTTTCTTTATTAAGGGCTGGAGTGTTAAAAGGTTCATAGATATCAGTATGTATAATTTCAAGATGCTAGATGCTTCTTGTGGTCGCTTTCTTATTATGTTTGATTTGCTTACCCTTAATTTAATTAACATATGTTTTGAAAATCATTAAAGTTTATATTTGAAAGAATCTTATTATTTACTAATCTTACTAATTTTTCTTTGGATATATGACCCAAATGTTAATGCCACAAGTAAGTAAAAATTTCATTCATCATATTGTGCTTAAATCCAATATTGTGATGCACGTTAAGTAAGGTTACGACAAAATTATAATCAAGTTTTAATTTATATAAATCATTAATAAGAATACACCAACCAGTCATATTAACATTCTTATATAAATTAAAACTACCACATCCAAACTTAACATTTATTCCAAACCATCCAATTTAGAAACTAAATAAGGTTTTTTTTAACTAAAGGTACATGAAAAGTCTATAATAGGTTTAAATGATAACTAATATCTAAAACTAAATGATAAGTTCTAATGCCTTTAATTAGAGCCTTCATACAATTTTCTATAAAGAGAAAATTTTTAGTTGAATTTGTAGTTTAGATTATAATGAATCCCTATATCATATTATATACATGAGTAGTAGCATCAAAATCAAGCCACCAAGTATTATATAGAACTTTAGTTAAATTTAATTCAAAACATACTAAGTCATTAAATTTACCTTTCTTTTTAAACAAAGCCTTACACTTTGAGCAATCTTTCTTATAATGTCTAAGCTTCTAACAGAAGTGATATTTATCGCCCATTTATTCCTTCTTTTCAACTTAAGGTGCATAAGTAGTTTTTTTTTTTTTCTTTCTTTCTTGAACTGGTGGACTTTCACATTCATTTCTTTCCCAACTTTTTTACCAATGAAACTAATGGAGTAACTCTTTTGAATTTTTTTTAACACTGTTTCCATTTGAATAAGCATATTAGTCAATTCATTAATATTCCACTTATCCTTTATAATGTTATAATTAATTTGAAATGACCCATACTCATAAGGTAGTAGTTTAAAATGAACTGTATTGGAAAAAAGTCCTTTACTGTTAATCCCAAGTTCCTAAACCTTATTGTAATATTAATCATTTCAATTAAATATATTTGATATTGTTGGATAAATAAATATATTTAAGAAAAAATATTAATATACCCTAATAATATTACTAATCATAAAATAATGATTTACCTTGGGGCAAATCTTGTAGTTTTATTAATTAATAACATTAATTTTTCTAATCACTTTTCATTTATAGGTATTTTGTTAAATTCATGGATAAATGACTACTTACACATACTATCATCCATACTAGTTTAGTCACTTTGTTGATTAACAAACTATAACCATAATTATGTATGAAATATATATTTATTTGGTTAATTTGATGACCATCTTATTATGTCAAATATTTATACATATAAACATACACAACATCATTTGAAAAGAATTGAAAATTCCTTATGACACAATTATGGAAAAATCAAAGTCTTTCCTTTTTTTTAATACCATAAATATGGAATTATAGTAAAACTCAATTAAGAGTTTCCAAGATCAAAGCCAAAGAATTCAATTAAACACACATAATTTGATATTTTGGTTGAATCATGAGTGAATCAAATGGCATAAATATAAATTAAACATGTAAAATCTCATTATTTTATAAGACCATAACAAATTAGTCTTTAGGGTTAAAATACTTATTATTTTCTTTCAATTCTTTCAATTAAAGAACAATTATAAATCAAGTATATATTTGGTTATTTATACACAGAAAATAATCAATTGCTAAATGTGAGCTTTGATACCACTTGTTAATTATTTATTTAAACATTATCATTAAATATAAATTTAGATCTTGAAATTAATAAATTTTAAGAAAATAACTTAATAAATAACAAATTAAACTAGTAAAAGTTGAAATTATTGGTATTACTAAAAAGTCTGTTTTAGCCTAACTACTAATTTCTCTCTCCTAACCTTTCTTTTTTTTTTTTTTTGTAATTACACATCTTTAAATAAAGTTTTTGTACATGTTAGGAATAGAGAGAGGACCAATCACACATATAAATATATGCACACACATGTAATTTTGTGACTTAAATTAGGCATATTCATTAATGTTTAAAATTATAGTTCTTAATAGTGTAATAATGTATAAAATTAATTCATACTAATTGGACTACATTATGATTAATTTTTTAATAAAAATATTATTCTGAAATATTTTCACATTATTAATTAAAATAGTCTAACAACTCACTTTATTATTATTAGTCAATCATTAATATTTTCTTATACTCAACTGATGCATATTAACCAATTGATTAATTTTATTGACAATTACTTAATAAGTACCATAAAGACTTACGAAAAATATATGTTAGTGTGAAAATAACTAGTTGCAATTGTTGAAAAATAAAAGTAAGAAAGAAACAGGTAGTTGCCTAGGACAACATCAATAAATATTGAAAGCCAAACAAGAAAGAGGTGAGGAAAAATATATATATAATAGTATTTTAATATTTATATATATATTTTTTCATATAAATATTGAAATACATATACAGCGGATGTAAACCAAGTTGGTTTAAATCTATTCTAACCATTAACCTAATTTGGATATGTGGTTCACTATTTTCATTTAATAAAGAGTGATAAATTACTCAAAAATAAAAACTCCAAAAGTTATTATTTTAGATTTTTATTATTTAAATTTTATATTTTAATTTTAAAAATATATATATTTTTTATAAATATTAAAAATATTTTATTATATAATTTATGAATCAATAAACTTTTTAATAAAAAATAATAATATGATTAAATTAAATTAATGATGCAATTAAAGAAGCACCCCACCAGGACACCAAAGCATCTGATGAACAATTGGGGAGTTTTTGTTAACATTCTTCTCCTTTTCCCTTTTTCTTCTGATTTTTTGTTAATAGACCGAAGAGGCCTGCTCATTAATAATAAAACTTTTGTACAATAAATTTTTCAGTCTCTTTGAGAGTGAGAAGGACTCCCACAAGCATCAAAAGGTGCAAACGTATTCAGCACCTTTGTGAGAACTTTGGTTTCGGAAAAGAGCGCGTTACCCTTTACGAGACCTCTTGAAACGGCTTTTCATGTAGTGATGATGTGGTAATATAGTCTTTGGCAAACAGAACGAAGATATACAAATAAAATTTTATATTATTTAATTAAATTGGGGCACATAAAAATATATATTAATTTTTATATCTCTTAAAAATATATATTGATATAAGTCTCTATTATATTTCTACTAAATAATAAAATATATTTATTAAAAAAATTATGATTTATTATTTATAAAATACAATACATTATAATTTTTTATTTAAAAGTCAGCTTAAATGAAATTTTTTAATTAATTTTACTTAAATTTGTATTTAAATAATATTTTCACCCATTTATACGATTAAATTTTTAAAATGTATATATTATGACATTTATAAAAAAATAATATTATCTCGTATAATTTGTAATTTAATGAAATCAAAATAATATAAGTCATTTCACATTAAAAGAACTAAATAATTTAGAGTAATATGAAATATTATTAAATAATTTTTTTATATAAGTTATTTCACATTAGGAAGTAAGTCAAAATTATTATTCATATTAGTAAGTATGTCAAAATTATGATTCTTAATTAATGTTAAAACTTTAGACATTTATTGTAATTAAGTACTGATTTGTCTCACTATCAGCCGATTCAATTTTAATGTCAAGTCTAGATAGGCTCTGAAAAAGATTCCTGATGATTTGTTGCATAACCAGCATTCTCCCTTTGGGAGAGTGGATACGTTGAAGCTGAAACCAAATCCAATGTGCATACATTTAGTAGATTGAAGTCTTTAGAGCTTGTCAGGTTCCTGAACTCTTTGTCTAGGACTCGATCCGTTGAAAGTTGGATAATTGTTTGCACTGGCATTTTTCACTCTTAATTCATAATGAAGTTAAAACATATTTAATCATTAAAAATTTTCTTTTATATCGATGAAATCTGAATTCCACACCCCTAATAATGTTGATCATGTAGATGGCCTTTTGTAATCAGTCTTTTTTGGTTTTGCACAGAATTCTTATTGTCGTAATCCCAAATTGTCATAAACAAATGGTCATAATTTATGCCAAATGCCAAATGTGATAAAAAAAAAAAAATTATAATACCTCGTCACACCATGTTGGGTCTTCGGGGTTAGTCTATGTAAATCCACGCACATTTTTTACTTTTAAAAAATCCAAACTCCAATGATAATATAATTTAGTGGATGACATCTGTATTCCACACCCCTAATAATGTTGCCCTTTGCATCATTCTTCTTGGTCCTGCACAAGATTCTTATTGTCGTAATCCCAAATGGTCAGAAACAATTTGACCAGACGAGATGATAGGGAACATTATAATACTCCACACCGTATTGGGTCTTCGATTTTTTTTATTTTCTTTTACAAGTTGATCAGATGAGATGATAAGAAACATTATAATACTCCAACATACTATATTGGGTCTTCGATTTTTTTTGTTTTCTTTTACAAGTTAATCAGACGAGATGATAAGAAACATTATAATATTCCATCACACCGTATTGGGTCTTCAATTTTTTTTGTTTTCTTTTACAAGTTGATCAGATGAGATGATAAGAAACGTTATGATACTCCATCACAGTATTGGATTTTTGATTTTTTTTTTTTTTTTTACTTTTATAAGTTGATCAGACGAGATGATACGTGTCACATATGCCTGAACAACTTAATTTAAATTCTTCGCCTAATAATATCATTTTTAAATGTATATTGTTAATTAATTAATTAGACAATTAAACCATAGTAAAAAGAAAAAGCATATTAATATACTAAAAAAAAAGAAGTAATTAAATTGTAACATATATTTTTTTATCTAAAAAATAAAATTTTAGTAATTTGATTAAAATAAATTAAAGTAAATGTAACTTTTAATTTATTTATTAATAATTTTATTTATCTCAATAATTAAAAATTTTATAATTATAAAAATAAGAGATAATTATTTTATCTCAAATTTTTAAATACATTACATTTATTATCATTATATTAATTGATATTTTTTATAAAATTACTTTCAAGTAGGTTATTTGTTCTAATTCATTTTCTATAACTTTACTTAAAATATATAATTCATCAAATAAGTTTAACTTTAAAATTGTGCGACCATCTTATATAATTTTAAAATTTATTTTTTTTATTAGACTAATTGTGAGTAATTATATTATTTTATTTATAATAAATAAGACTTTATTATTAATATCTTACAAATATAAAAATTATTAGAAAAGTCTAGTAAAAAATTATTTTGAAACTCTTATTATATTGCACAAGAGGAAGGGACAAATTCAATAAATTTTTCCCATATTTTGGATCTTGCTAAAGATTTTATGGACACAATTCACATTGTTTTCACTTCCATTCCAAAACAACAAAAACAACAAATTTCCAACAGCAAGTTTCTGATTCTAACTCAATTGTTACCTTGCCACCTGCTCCCACTCTATAAAATTGAATCCCCTGTAAGTCTCAACAGAATCCCTCCCAAAGCCTTCCATAACTTGAGAAAGAAACAAGAGACCTTCCATTCTTGAATAAGCCTCGATGACTTCATTAACACCATTTTTCAAACCACACGTGACCTTAACCCTTACACTATCATCCCCCTCCATTCCATGAGAAACTATAAAGCCGGAACAAAGAGGCATTCATCTCATCCGACTCCTCTTGGAATGTCCAAGCCATGCATCCTACGGTAGCCTCCACCGAGCCAATGCATGCCTTAGGGAAAGAGATATCAGAGCTGTCATCGGCAACAAGTGACTGCCTGCAATGGCTAGCAGCCAGATTTGGCTCTGCCCTGGCCGTTCGCTTAGTCAAGCATTGGTGTGGCCCATACAAGGCTCCAAGCCATGAGGAAAAGGGTAAATCGGACATGGACCGAGCTTGATCACTCTTTGCTCGCAGCTTCTCTCATTTGGGCTTTGCACACAACATCGTAGCCTGAACATTATTCCATGCCTTGACCAATGAACAGATGATCCACATCGTCAACTTGGGCTTCGGCGACTTGACACTGTGGATCCTCCTTATCCGGAGCTTTGCAGATTTACCGATAGGCACACCCCGTTTGAAGGTCACTTGTGCCCATAACAAGGCCGTTCTTGAAAAACTGGGGCGAAGGCTTGTGAAAGAGGCTGAAACCTTGGCCGTGCCCTTCCCATTTAATCCTCCGAACGTGAGCTTAAAAGAGCTACCTGTAGACTTGCTTAAGGTAAGTCCCGGAGAAGCGTTGGCCTTCTTCCCAATACTAAATCTTAGTGTTTTGGGCTACTAACAAGAGCGATGGCATTAAAGATAGTAAGCAAAGTGGGTCAGATAAAAAGCAATAAATGCACAATTCGACCGCCACCAGCTTTCAAGGCAAAGAAAGAAACACAAATTTACCCTACCAGTTTTCTTCCTACCAATTTGCTAATCATTATGATAGAAGCATTCCAAACAATGCCAAAAGAATTTTGTGGCATATCTAATGAACTAAGAATCTGAGAATCAAATATGCGAAAGCACCCAACAAAAAGTTTGAGAATTTATTGATAGTAATCGGGCAGGATCATCAGATGAGAAAAAACACATTAGGATACATACGCACAACCAAGCTAATTTCTTGGAATTCCAAGAAACAAAAGGTAGGTGCATTAAGAATACACTGTAGCTACTAATGCAGTTTGTAAAGCAGTTTGGTTGCAACAAATACTATCAGATCTGCAACATGAAGATATAGACCCAATGATCATATAGTGCAATTATATATCAGTAATAGCCATGACAGGAATCCAGTGTCTCATGTGTACAGAGATAATTTGTAATTTTAGTCAAAGTTAAAAACTGAAGTAACAAAAAAATTTCAAAAAATCTTCCATATTAAGAGAGAAAAAAAAAGAAAAACTCTTTATATTAATAAACCTCAATACAAGATCAATAATAATTGTAATCATAATTTAGAAAGTTTTAGAAATTGTATCAAGTAATATAAAGTCAAAGAAATTCAAATTATGAAAGTGACAAAGAAAATTATATACAAATATATATGTTATAGGTTTAAAATATGTGAAATTCAAGAATTAGTTGCAAGAACTCTACATTTACACACAAATTTATTCAAAAGTTTCCAAAAGTTGTCACCTTGTATTGAAAAGTTAGTCCTCATTTAATTCCACACTTGACATAACAAAAATAATGTTAATAAGTCTACAAAATATGTATCCAAAATTCATGTCATCAATGTGAACTAAGGTCCAAACAAGTGGACTGCTAGATAAACTAGATTTAAAAACCAAAAACTAAACCACTCCAACTCAACCCATCAAAGGACTATGAAGTAGTCCATCCAAGAATCAGCCTTTAGAACTGACATGGGACTGTACAAAATTTATATAAGAAATAAAGTTCAAATGTATTATTTTTCATTCCAGAGGCAGCGTTACCGCTGAGCAGAATTCCTTCTCCAGATCAACTTTTCCAGCATTTGCTTCAGAGAAGTTTCCTTGGCAAGAACCTAATAACATGGACAAAATTATAGATTTCTTTTACTACATTCATAAATCTGTCAGAATATTGAGTGTAGTATACTTGCAAAAGTAATTACTTCAAGCTTGTGGGTCATACGGGCAAGCCCAGATCCCCCACAGCTCCCACGCACATCAAAGAGGTAAGACATCTTCTGAATTTCTAATAGAGTTAATCCAAAATTGCAGTTCTTAATGCTTCCAAAGACGTAGTTTAAAGTCCACACTGACTAATATTTAGCCCAAACGTGATGGTTGAATACTTTGATGAATATCTAATACCCACCCGTTCCCTATCCAACTGAAAGCTTAAGTTAACAAAATAAAGTTGCAAGAAAGAAAGAATGTCAGCTTAAAGAATGCCTAAAACTAGCTTCAAGAACAAAAAAGAGAAAGAGAAGTCTAGTCTACCTTGCAAGAAAGCCCTCCAGCAAGTAATCTTGCAGCTACTGCAGATGCCTATTTTCCATATGCAGCAGTCAAGCCTTCCGGATTGGTATCTGTCTTACCATCAATAGGAGGTTCGCCAAGCTTTGAAAAAGCGAAATATGCTAGCACTTGGTCTGCATAACCAAGACCTTTACTTTGAAAACACGTTTCCAGCATACCGTTCTGTTAAAAAACCAACTCAGCTAGATTGTTAACATCCACTTATCAGAGCCCAGAAAGGTATTGCACAACCATCTAAATAGAGAAGTTACAATCATTTCCAATGCAAGTACAGCACTTCGAAAGAAAATTATTTCAAATGGTAGGTCACAACCGACACTATACTTGCAGTCAATCGCAGTCATTGCACCTAAGACAGAAGCAAATACTTCCATAGGCCCACAAAATGCAGCAACCACAGCAATATCTGAACCCCAATTTATAGTATTCTTCATATTCCTTGGCTAGCTTAGTCAATGGGCAGTAGATTATTTTTCTTCATTATAACGGTAGTTGAACATTTACAAGTTGTAAGAAGATGTTCATATGCTCTAGTTCAATTTTTCTTGTTTCCTGGTAATGAATGATGATTCAATTAGCGGTCAAGTTCGCATCTTTCACCTTAATTGCTCAAAACAAATCCAAAATTATTGGGAATACTTACCCTTCCATATGGACTTGGGAGTGGATTCAATAACATCATCAAGATCATCATTCCTAGTACAAACCAATATGGGCCCTTCAAAATCAAGCACCACGGAGTCCCCTCTCTTCACCATGGCATATTAGATTAAAACCCATCCAAGATCTTGTCATACCTTTAACAACAAAAAAAAATAAAATAAAAATTAAATAATCATAAAAGCGATGACTATAAAATTTTATATTTTATATTATATTAAATTTTGTATGTATTTCAGTAGCTTATCTCTTTTGCAACACGGAGTCCCCCTCTCTTACATGAATATCTGATTTGACATACAATGTCAAGTAAAACTGCCATGTGTTATAAGGTAAATTTGATGTAGATTAAAGAAAAAAAAAACAAATAAACCAAAAACGAGCTAACAACCATGTTGTTTTAGCCTCTCTCTCTCTCGTCTAAGAAATATATGTTTCTTGCTATATGGTAAATTCCATTATATTATTTTGTTACAATATATAATTTGGTATAAATAGATAAATAAATATAATTTAGAATTAATTAATATAAATAATCATGCATAAGTTAATTTTAATAGTGAGCAATATTGTAAAATGTAATATCAATAAAATTTGAGATAACTACAAAAACAAACTAAAAAATATAAATATTATTTTCTTTAAAAAATTTTACAATAAGAATAATTAAAATTAAGAATTATTAATATAAATAAAGATTAAATAAAAGGAGTAGCAACTATATGCCTCTAAATTGTAGAGGTTAATATATATTCACTTGAATTTATTTAATTGCTACAAAGTTTTTTTAATTTCTTTAAAAATTAATTTAACATACAAATCATAAAAGATTTTTACAATGGATCATGAAAAGAATTTTGATTTTTAAAATTATTTTAGTAACTTTAAATCCTATACTACATCTTATCTCAACACAATGCTTATTGCATTATGGACAAGCATTTTTGTAGAATAAAGTATCATTATGTATGATTATTATTTACAAAGTTGAAAAGTATTTGTCATTTTTATACTAATTAATGAAGATATTATAGCAAATTGGGAAGTGCAAAAGGAATAAGTGTTGGAATACATTCAAAATTTCAATGTAACATAAAGTATTATATATGCAATATAAAAATTTTGTATAGTCACTACTTTTGTGGTTAATTAGATTTTTTTAATCTTTTGTAGGATTAATTCCCAAAAAATTCATAAACTTTTCTTTTTGTTTAAAATCTATAGGGATTTTTTTTATTTGTTAAATATATCACAAGATCTTGGATAGGTCTTAAATCTAACATGTTGTCAAGTCAGGGTGACAAATTCTTTATTTACTCTCTATATGAATGTCTGATTTGGCATACAATGGTAGGTAGGACTGCCACGTGCCATTTCAGAGGTCACAGTGGACAATAAGAGTGTTAGGCAAAGGCAATCAGTTTACTGGGAGCCTTCCTCACTATCCTTTTATAAGTTTAACATAGATGGCTTGGTTATTGGCATAAAGGGTACTGCGGGAATTGGAGGAGTCTTGAGAGACTTGGAGGGAAAGATGATGTATGTGTTCATGGAAATTTGTGGGTGTTGCTTCCCCAAACTTGGCAATCCTGCAGTGGGTACAGTGGAATGGAAAACTTGATTGGAAACATGTGGTAGAAAGCAACTCCAAAGTAATAGTGACTTGGATAAACCAACTAGAAAAACCACCTTGGGGGTACAATGAGATTGAAGGTTTATTGTCATAGGGAGTTACTGTTCAATAGCATCCTAGGGGTCAAATAGTTTTGCATACACCATGGCAAAGATGGGGACTGACAAAGTAGTCCCTTATTTGGCTTGGCTGTGAACCTTGTTGCAATTTGCTCACTACTACTTATTCAGTTGGAGGATTGTGAATTATATGATTTTATTATGTTTCCAGGTTTTGGCTTGGCCTATGCTGCAGTTTGCTCCTTGCTAAGCGTTTTGTGACTTGTGCAATCTAGCTTTTTATTAGCAAAATCAACATATGCTGAGATTTGTCATTTTACAGCTCATGTTTTGCTATGACTAAATGAATTTCTAGCTATGAGTCATACCACTTTTATTGGATATTTAATTTTTATAATTTATTAAAAATAAAATTTATACTATTTATTAATTAAAATTTTATCTGTAACAACTATCCTATTTATATAAGACAATTTATGAACAATATGTTTGTCTTATATATTAATTTTTAGTCTAAGAGTCAAGGCTTTTTTTATTTTTTAATAACTTCTAATTTGAATATTACTAGAAAGAAATAAATAGTGAAAGAAGTCTAAAAAACTAAGGATAAATTTTTATACTCCATAATTTATAACTTGTTACTAATATAAAGAGACAAATTGAAAATATTTATTTAATCTTTATTATAAATATAATACAAGTGTCTTATTTCATGACTTCTTGTATTTGTTAATCACAAATATGGTTTACATTTAAAAATTACACTTTCTTAGAAACTATTAATTTTAAGAGAAATTTACAAGTTTATATATGATTATTCATATTTTTACTACTTAATTGTAAAATTTGATTCGAGAATAAGATACTTGAAAATATAAATTAAGCTAATATGTTAATTTTTAACCACCATAATTTCTTATAAATTCACTTAAAAACAAAAATATATTTATCAAAATTGATATGAAGCAAAGTATAATTCACCACACTTCTGCATTCATGATTTAGACTAACAAATTCAAAGGTTGGAATTAGACTAGAAGAGCTTCGAGAATCAACCATTCCACATTGCTTTTTTGGCTTCATGTCATGATATCCTATGTTCCTTTTTAATACTTTCTAGGAAATCGAACATTCTGTATTGATAAACCAAACCATTAGTGGAGTTGGTGGGGAGGAAATTCGTGGCTTTTGTCACCACAGATCACAAAGATGGCCCTTCAATTTTGTTTGTGGATTAATTCTAAAACAAATCCCATGGAAAGTAGCTTAGAGAGGAACGTGGAGATGCTTGCAATTTGCGTGCGACCTTTTCTTTTTCCTTTTCCTTTTGTTCTTTCTTTTGGATAAAGTTATATGTATCTGGTACATTAAACACGTCCCAAATGTAAACTTACATATTATATTATTATGTTTACCAATTGTATAATTTTAATTTTTAATGCATAATTACAATTAAAAATAAGACCACAAATATTTATCATATAGTTATAATAGTGTAATATCAACCCACCTTTTGGACATGTGGAGCTCCCTTCTTCTTTTGATATAAGATAAGGTCTTGACAGAAAATTTCCATGCCCACATTTATATTAACAATTTATATAAAAAAAAAATTAAGAAAAAATTTTCCAAGAAAGAAAAAAAAGAAACATTTAATAAAACTTTAATATTGCTCCAATTGTATCGCTTAATAAAAAATAGTTTAGTTGAAATTTTTGTTCTTTAATTAGCGTTATTCACATTACTTTGTCATATGAATTTTTTGTTGGACACATCTCTAGATGATTGTACTTAATGTAGAAATAACCACCGAAACCAACATTCAAGTGTAAAGTTTTAGGTGTGTCATGCATAGAGTTTATGTTAAACTTATTATCCAGGTTAATATAAATAGGTATTATTTATAAGAGATTTTAAAGTATGATATGAATTTTAATTCTAAAAATTCTTAGTAATTACCTGTCTCCAATATTTTTTTTTGTAATTTGAATAATGACATTTGTATAATTATTTACATTTTATCAAAAAGGCCTAAAATTAAAATTTTTATTTTTTTTATTGTCATCAATTATATAACAAGATAATTTATTTTTTTAGGTAAAATTAAAATCATATCAACAAAATTCAAAGATTACAACCTCTAATTTAATAAAGTTATGAGAATTAATAATTTGTCTCTTTCTAAATTTTTTCTAATGAAAATAAAATGATTAAAAATAGTAATTAAAGTATTGATATAACAACTAATGTTTTAATTTGTTAAATTTGTTGTAAGACATCTAGATTAATATTTTGAGAATTAAACATGTTGTATATGTTTAAATCAAGATCTTTGATAACTTGATCCATCTAACCAAACTGCCAAAAAAAAAAAAAAGAAAGATATATATAAGTTACAAAGGCTCGAAGTTCGAGTTTGAGTCTCCGACTCTAAATATTAATCAAGGTGTGTACTATTGAAAAAGTAACCAAAGTTCGGAGGTTTTAGTGGCTGGACTATGTTTACAAAACATTAGGGCCTAAAGGGAAAGAACAAGGCTACTTCTCCGGGCACGGCCCAAGCCCACTCAATATATACAACCCAAAGTTTTTCATAGTAATAGTTCGTCAAGTCTAGTGCAAACAACCCTTATTTTTTAAAATTTCATTTCTTACGTGCTAGGACTGATCATTATCTTCCGTTAATTTTGTTCTGAATGTCTGTTTTTAGTTTGATTACCCGTGCCATATTAAGATTTTCTTATATTATTATCTTATATTAGGAAATTTGTTCATAAAAATAATTAGTTATACATGCAATATCAAGTATTAAAAAATCTAATTTTATGTCTAGATATCATATTATTTTTTAATAATTTTTGTAAAAAATATAAATCTTTATTTTATGGTAGATGATAAACCTTATTATTATACTTTGTCACATTATATAATTTGGTATAAATGAATAAAAAAATACATCTTAGACTTAATTAATGCAAAAAACCATGACATGTGTAACATAATTATTTCAAATGGAACTTATTGCATTATGACTTGTATTTTTCATATTTATTATATTTACATCTATATAATAAAGTATGATTATTATTTATAAAAAAAAAATTATTGTTCATTATTGTACTAATTAATAATAAGGAAAAATTCTAAAGATATTAGGATAAAATTAAGTTGGAGATAAAAACCTCACCTTATTCTTTTTAATCAAATAATTTATAAATTTTATGGAGATTATTCTTTTATAAGATAATGGCATCTGCATTTACAAAATATTATCTTTTAAATTTATTTTAAATTGAGAATTCTTCACTTTGTTGTCCGAATATGACTTCAACTAACATGAACCTTTTGGATTCCAATTTTAGCGCACTCTCAATTTCCAAATTCAGTGGACTAATGTCCACCACTAAAAGGAAAACTTGTTGGAAATGTATTTATGATTTGAATCGAACTCTTTTCCGATATTTGTTATTGATAAAAATATGGCACATAAAGTAAAAATAACATTATAAAAACTGCAAAATAATCAAATAAAATAAGTACATAATCTAGCAAAATAACACACTTTAGTAAATAATTTAGAAATAGAATAAAAAACCAAGAAATATTCTTCATCTATAAAATTTTTAATGAACAAAAACCATCTTCTCTGCTGCCAAAGATTCAACATAAAGAACAACAACGAAACGCAGGTTGCCATGAAGATTGCCAAGGAGTACACAGGATCAACAATGTCATGTCATTTTGCAGATTTTTAATTCTTTAATTTGTGAAGCAGAAATGCGAATTGAATATGTGATTGTCCGATTTCTTTCCAAGCAATCAACTTTGTGCATTTGGCGTTCACGAAATGTGTAAACTACCAGTGTTTGATTTTCATAGTATCTATTTCGGCCATTCTGGTTAACATTTAATTTTCTCCTTTGGGTCTTTAATGCAGGTGTATGGCAGCCGATTCAATTTTTTGCAGCAGGAGCTTGCCATTCCTGTCCACTTCTTCGCAAAAGAAGCTGCTCAGAACAAATACGCAACGTTTCTCAATAGCGGTCCTCCTATAATACGTAGCATTTCTAAAATCAACTTATTGGCTTTATGACAATTTTTAGAGAATATGTTATATTTTATTTTATTTTGATATAATAATTTTTTTAAAAAAATGCAATATTTTATAACATTTTGTTCGAATGGGTTTTCAAACAACATATGCTTTTTAATTTATTATAAGTGTTATTTGTATTCAATTTTGTGCAATTTTTATGTATTAAAACACAATTTCTTAACTCTAATAGTAATCAAATTATTGAATATTTATAAGTAATTAGATTATATCAAATATAAAATCACAAAATGAGTCTTGAACTCATGTAATATGAAAATTTGTAATTTCAACTAAAGTAAAAATAATTTACAATTAATAATTAACATCTTAATTAAGTAATTACAAAATTTATATAATCTAGATAAGAAAATTAAAATAAATCTTGCAGGTTTTAATTATAAATTCTTTTATTCTTTTTTATCATCATCATTTTAAAATAAAAGAAATTAAGGGTAAGTTTTAGCAAAAAAAAAATAATAATGCCTTAACTTTTTCTAACCCAAATTCTAATTTATTCTCAGCCACGACACAAATTCAAACATCTTCCAAATTCCAAGGGACATCATTCACCTTCGTTTGTACTAAATCAAACATGATGCACATTATCATGTAAATTTATTTGTGGTGGATATGAATTGATTTGAAAGAAAGCATAAGATCTGAGGAGGTGTTATCACAATGCAATAACTTACATAGGAGTATAAGTGGATTGATCAAATGTATTTAGTAATTATATTTAAACTAGATCGATAATAATAGTTTGAAAATCTCAAAATTGTGGTGGATCAAAATAAGAGTTAAAATGGATTAAATTGTCATTTATGGGTGTGGATAAAGTTAGTCAATTTGACAATTCAACACATATTACATAGACAAAGAGATATGAGTTTTATACTAAGAATTACTTCCCAAAATAATATCAAATGGTTTACAAGCCATGGGTTATGGGTTATTGCGTGAACAAATTCTTAAAATGGAAGGGCATGGGAATGTGTTGACATTATTTTGGGAAGTAAATTGCAAGGAGCAAAGAGTCAAGTGGTTATGCCCTTCCATGGAGCAATTAAAATGGTTGTGAACCGATTCTTTGTCTAAGTACAATGGAAGGGCATTACATCATGGGTTATTTAATTTGGAGATGGATGCTTTGCTAGGGAAATTGTATTGCAAGTATTTTTTGTTGTTCAAATAAATTTCTTAATAGCATACTTTAATGTAATTAATTTTAAACTATATACAAAATTCAGCTCCATCAAATACTGAAAAATAAAGAAAAAGAAAAAGAAAAAAGAAGTTTGGAATGTGAAAATGAGAAACCATCTTTGGTTGAATTATGGGCAAATTGGTCTAGTCAAATTAGAAGATTCCTTTTAGCATGAAAAAAGTCAGTGGCTGGTGGCAATAAGGCCTCCCCTCTGTCTTTATGATTGATGATCCCTTCAACAACCCTCCCATGGTTGACGGGTCCACTTAATTATTTAATCGAATGACTATGGTGTCCATATTCTATAATAACTTCATCGAATGATTATGGTTGCCATCATAGTCCTTTGTATACGGCAATCTCTTGATAGTGTCAACCTTTTCAACGAACAAAACATCACGCATCATTGGCTTTTGTACACAATCTCGTCGTCATCAACTTCAAATGCTGGATGACAGAGGCATCCGAAGAGTCTACCAATGCTCTGCAAGTGAAAAATGAATTACTTGGATGTATATTGATTTCTCTACTCTCAATCAATCATAAAATAAAGAGACTACTGTCTTGGCATGGAGGTTCCAGCAGAGGTAAACGTGAAGAAATAGTTGAGAAACAATGCTTCTAACTGATCACGAATGTTAATCAAGCTTCCATTTTTGCACTGAAGCAAATGTTTATGGTCGAAAGGAAAACAAGATATGCTCATTTCTGATATGCTATGTTGGAAGAATATTATGACCTGCCTGAGTGAGCAGAGGAGCACGATATGACAGCGTTCTTGGTGACTATTCTTCTTTGCTGCTATCAGAAATGCTTCCATCATCATCATGATCGATATAAGTAGCATTTTTCCGCTTTGATGTTCTGCCATTTTGTGCGTGCTTTTTTGGCTGAAAAGTGAAATTCAATGGTCAAGGCCGGTTAGCTGTGTGGCTTGAGAAATGCGCGAGTCCAATATGTATCAGAGTTACAAAGACCAGAAAGTTCAGAAAATGCCAACATATGTTTCAACCTGAAATATTTTCCCCAGAATTTTCAGGGCCAATGCACAGCTTTGAGCTCTTCCTTCCTGACATTGCTTTCTCTTAGAACCTACATAGATCAAGACTGGGTAAAGTAAAACAGACAATGCACGGCCGATTTTGGTTTCTACTAGGAATGATGATCCTGATGCCGTTGAATCCAATCCCAAGTCCAGATGGAAGGGTACGTATTTCCAATAATTTTGGATTTGTTTTGAGCAATTAAGGTGAAAACATATGAACTTTACTGATAATTGAATCATCATTCATTACCAGGAAACAAGAAAAATTGAGCTAAAGCATACGAACATCTGTCACAAGTTGTAAATGTTCAGCTACCATATTATAATGAAGAAAAATAATCTACTGCTTATTGACTAAGCTAGCCCGGGAATATGAAGAATGCCATAAATTGGGGTACAGATATTGGTGTGGTTGCTACACTTTGTGAGCCTATCCAAGTATTTTCTTCTGTATTATGTGCAATGATTGCGATTGACTGCAAGTATTGGTCGTGACCTACCATTTGAAATAATTTTCTTCCCAATTGCTGAACTTGCGATGGAAATGATTGATGGCTGTGCAATACCTTTGTGGGCTCGTGCAGTTGACTCTGCCATTACAAAATTGACTCCTTTTTAATCAATTAGGATGCCACTTATGATATAAAGACTCTAGGGATGGATTGTAAGGGGATCTTAATAAATTAGATATAAAAACTATTGGAATATGCCTTGTATTTTAATTGAGTTAGAATTACTCTTTTAACCCTTATCTTATATCCATATATATATATATATAGGCATATAAGGGTTAAGAGATGGAGAAATAGAGGAGAACCAAAATCTTTTTATCCTTATAACAAACTCTCTCTAGTAATAAAAGTATTCCCGCTGTCTTTCCCGTAGATGTAGGTCACATTGACCGAATCACGTAAAACTCTGGTGTTATTTTCTTTTCTGATTTATTACTTTCGTGTTATTTTTCGGTAACAAATTGGTATCAGAGCCCGAAGAAAAAAAAAAGGATCCAAGTCCTGCCGAGACCATTCGTTGCATAGCCAGTGGCCGACGCACAGCCCACACCGGCAACCCCGTTGCACAGCCCAGCGGCCGGCGCACACCATGCATTGGCAAGCTCGTTGCACAGCCCAGCGGTCGACGCTACACCCACACAGAGAGAGAAACCCCGTCGCACAAGCCCTATCGCACAGATCCGATTCAAACCAATCGCTTGGAGCTGCTTGGCAGCCGACGCTGCTAACCTGCACCGGAGCAAGAGGTGCACCCAAAACACTGAGCAGCAACCTCAGATCAGACCGCTTGCAAGCATTAGACGAGGCGACGGAAGGTGTTCTTGAGAGTTGACCCTTCATCCAGTGGCCCTTGGCGCACATCCCACACCGGCAAGCACCACGATCTTCAACACCCAGTGGCCGGCGCACTGAATCCCCGCCATACCCAGATCCGTTTGAGTTTCAGCGTACAGACCTTGTGGTGTGGCTGGTCTTTCCACCCGATCGCCGCCGCCGTTCCTTACCATAGCCGACGGAAGAGGGAATAGATCGAGTTGCTGTCTTTTCGTCTCGTCTCCAACGGGTCAGGCACTGTAGCATCAGTGGCAATCGGTTGGACACTGTAGCATCGGTGGCAACGATTGTACTTGGGTAATTTTTTATTAATTTGGGCCATCAATTTGTATTCTTCAATTTTTCGTTTTGGGTATTTTATTGCAATGACTTCTTCATCTTCATCAACGGTGAAGTCTGAAATTGAGAAGTTCGATGGAAACACCAATTTTGCACTGTGGCAAGTTATAATGATGGCAATTCTGACACGAAAAGATACAAAAAGGGCCCTACTTGGCAAGGAGAAAAAACCAGAGTCAATGTCCGATGCAGATTGGGATGACATGGATGATAGAGCTCTATCCTCGATTCAACTCAGTTTGGGAAATGAAGTTTTGAGAGAAATCCTCGGTGAAAGAACAGCAACTAGTTCGTGGCTAAAATTGGAAAGTCTGTACATGACGAAATCTTTGACTAACAGGCTCCGATTAAAGCAGCGCCTTTACACTCTACATATGTCAGAAGGTACTTCTTTGAAATCACATATTGGAGAGTTTAGTTCAATTGTTACTGATTTGAGTAAGATTGACGTTCATATTGATGACGAGGATCAAGCTTTATTGCTATTGTGTTCTTTGCCTCCTTCATACAAGCATTTTCGAGATACTATGATTTATAGCAGAGAAGATATTTCCCTTGAGAATGTCAAGACTAATTTGCAAGCCAAGGAGAAAATTGATAGTAGTTTGACATTTTCTGAGACATAAGATCAGAGTGTTGGTTTGATCATTGATTGAGGAAGATCAAAGGAGAGAGGTCGAAATTCAGGAAAATCAAGATCGAAATCAAGGCACAAGAATTTGACATGCAATTATTGCAAGAAGAAAGGGCACATCAAGTTTGATTGTTACAAATTGAAAAACAAGCAGAAAGTAAGTGACAGTAATCAGAAGAACCATCCACCAGGAGAAGCTCGTGTGGTAGCAAATGAGAGTGATGATCTGCTTTGTGTCACTCAAGGCCAAGGCAGATTTCAGGATACCTAGATCATGGACACTAGAGCCTCGCAACATATGACTCCTAATAGGGAATGGTTTACCACTTACAAGTCAATCAATGGTGGTGTTCTGTTAGGTAATGATCACGTATGTAAGGTTGCTAGGATTGGTACAGTGCAGATCAAGATGTATGACGGTGTCATTAGGACCTTGTCTGAGGTCAAACACATTCCAGATTTGACGAAGAATCTTAGCTCTTTAGGCACTCTTGAGAAGAACAGCTGCAAGATTGGGTGTGAAGGTGAAGTTCTAAAGGTTTCCAGAGGTGCTCTTGTATTGATGAAGGCTGCCAGAATTGGCACATTGTATTTCTTGCATGGTTCGACAGTCATAGACTCAACTGCAATTTCTACTTCAGTTTCAGATTCAAACGTGACAAAGTTGTAGCACATGCGACTGGGACACATGAGTGATAGAGGTATGGCTGCTTTGAGTAAGAGAGGTCTTTTGTGTGGTCAAAACACAAGAAAAATGGAATTTTGTGAACATTGTGTTTTTGGGAAGCAGAAGAGGTTGAGCTTCAGTACAACCATCCATAAAACAAAGGGAACATTGGACTACATCCATTCAGAACTTTGGGGTCCTTTTCAGGTTCTCTCTAAAGGTATGGGTGCTGCTTATATGCTCACTTTCATTGATGATTTTTCTCGCAAAGTTTGGGTCTATTTCTTGAAACAGAAAAGTCAAGTGTTTGGAACCTTCAGGCAGTGGAAAACTTTACTTGAAAAACAGACTAGGAAACAGATTAAGAGGCTGAGAACAGATAATGGCCTTGAATTTTGCAATAACGAATTCAATGAGTTTTGCAAAATTGAAGGCATTGTTCGACACCGCATAGTTGTAAAAACTCCACAGCAGAATGGAGTTGCAGAACGCATGAACAGGACTTTGATAGAGAAAGCTAGATGTCTGTTATCCAATGCAGGTTTGGGCAAGGAGTTTGGGGCAGAAGCAGTTAATACAACTTGTTGGTTAGTAAATCGATCTCCTTTTACTTCCATTGAGTGTAAGACACTTGAAGAGGTGTGGTTAGGCAAACTTGCAGATTATTCTGATTTGAAGATATTTAGCTGTCCTGCTTATGCTCATGTTAATGATGGAAAGCTTGAACCGAGGGCTAAGAAATGCATTTTCCTTGGCTATGCTTCTGGTGTGAAAGGTTATAGGTTGTGGTGTCCAGACCCTAAGTCTCCAAAATTCCTCATCAGCAGAGACATGACATTTAATGAATCCGCTATGCTGCATCCAAAAGAGGAAGTCATAAGGCCAAACAATAAAGATAGTGGGAGTTCCAGGCAGCAGGTGGAGTTTAAAAGTGATATTCCTTCTAAGTCAGGTCAACAGATTCGGGTTGGCACTTCAGAAACAGACGAGGATACTCTAGATATTCAACAGGCATAGCTGTACAGTATTGCCAAAGACAGACCCAGAAGGACTATCAAGCCACCAGCCAGGTTTTCATACTCAGATTTTGCTTATTGTTTGACAGTAGTGGAAGAGGTGGAGTACAATGAACCTAGAAACTACTCAAAGGCTATCACTTGTGCCGAATCTCCCCAATGGAGTATTGCTATGACTGAGGAAATTGAGTCCCTGCATAAGAATCAGACTTGGGACTTAGTGAAACTTCCCAAAGATAAGAAGACTATTGGCTGCAAATGGATCTTCAAGAAGAAGGAGGGAATCCCAGGAGTTGAGGATGCAAGGTACAAGGCACGTCTGGTTGCAAAGGGCTGTAACCAGAAAGAAGGGATTGACTTCAATGAGGTGTTTTCTCCAATTGTGAAGCACACTTCCATTCGTGTGCTTCTAGCTATGGTTGCTATATATGATATGGAACTGGAGCAGCTTGATGTCAAGACTGCTTTTCTACATGGCGATCTTGAGGAAGTCATTTATATGGATTAACCCGAGGGTTTCAAGAGTGAAGGCAAGGAGGATCATGTTTACAGGTTGAAGAAATCTCTATATGGTTTAAAGTAGTCTCCTAGACAATGGTATAAGAAGTTTGACAGCTTTATGGTAGGTCATGGTTACTTAAGGAGTGAGTATGACAGTTGTATTTACCATAGGAAGCTTCGAGATGGATCATTTGTCTATCTGCTACTATATGTCAATGATATTCTTGTTGCCTCTACAAGCATATTTGAGATCAATGGTTTGAAGAAGCTACTTGGTAGAGATTTCGAGATGAAAGATTTGGGAGCTGCAAAGAGGATTTTGGGCATGGAGATCACCAGAGACAAGAAAGCAGGAGAGTTGCACCTTTTACAGAAAAGGTACATCGAGAAGGTTCTTGATCGTTTTGGGATGATGAGTTGCAAACCGGTAAGTACTCCTTTAGCATCACACTTCCGACTTTCAGCCTCTTTGTCACCCAATAGCCTAGAGGAGGAGGAATATATGTCACGTGTTCCATACTCTAGTGCAGTGGGTAGTGTTATGTATGCTATGGTTTGCACTCGTCCAGATATTTCACAGGCAGTCAGTGTGGTCAGTAGATATATGGCTAATCCTGGGAAAGCACATTGGCAAGCAGTTAAATGGATACTTCGATATCTTAGAGGCACTACAGATGTAGGACTGATGTTCAGTAGAGACAGTAGGTTGTTTACTAGTTTTGTGGATTCTGACTATGCAGGTGACCTTGACAGAAGAAGATCAACAACTGGTTATGTTTTCACTCTTTCAGGCAGTGTCATTTGTTGGAAGGCAACATTGCAATCAACAGTTGCTCTTTCCACCACTGAAGCTGAGTACATGGCAATAATAGAAGCAGT
Organism: Ceriops tagal; assembly: GCA_021533255.1. NCBI lineage: Eukaryota > Viridiplantae > Streptophyta > Magnoliopsida > Malpighiales > Rhizophoraceae > Ceriops > Ceriops tagal. The sequence continues at coordinate 1,088,598 of CM038611.1, read as the reverse complement.
CAAGGAAGCTATTTGGTTGAAAGGTTTGGTTACTGATTTGGGTTTATCACAGGAAACTACCACCGTATTTTGTGACAGTCAGAGTGCTATACACTTAATCAAAAATCAAGTGTATCATGAGAAGACCAAACACATTGATGTCAGATACCATTTCTTGCGAGATGTTATATCTCGAGGTTTGATTTCAGTGAAAAAGGTCGCTACTGTAGAAAATCCAGCTGACATGTTGATGAAACCAGTTTTAACTAGCAAGTTCAAGCATTGCTTGGGCTTGATTGGTGTTCGTTTTGTTTGATTAGCCCTAAGGGACCATTTGGAGGAGAGACAGAAGGATTCTATTTTGTTGTGTGTTTTGAAAATACAATGCAAGGTGGAGATTTGTTGGAATATGCCTTGTATTTTAATTGAGTTAGAATTACTCTTTTAGCCCTTGTCTTATATCCTTATATATATATAGAGGCATACAAGGGTTATGAGATGGAGAAATAGAAGAGAACCAAATCTTTGTATCCTTGTAACATACTCTCTCTAGTAATAAGAGTATTCCCGCTGTCTTTCCCGTGGATGTAGGTCATATCGACCGAACCACGTAAAACTTTGGTGTTATTTTCTTCTCCAATTTATTACTTCCGTGTTATTTTTCTTCGGTAACAAAGACTTTTCTTTTCATATGATTCTTATTGTGTCTAGCAATAGTTGTTTGGTTGTTATATTATGAAAGTCATTTGATCTTCTTTCCATTACATGGCATATGATATTGACTATGGCATTACAAATGGACTCCCTTTCTTGTGTTGTTGTGTATAAATGGATGTGCTTGGGAAATACGAATAGTATGTGCAAAAATTAAAAGGTATTTTCAGAACATAAAATTATAAAATTTGTCCATGCTTTTTCCTTTTGAGGAGTTACACAATCTAGACATGTAATGAAATTGGTTTACCAATTGCTACTAGAATCATGCTACGTATTAGGCTTCTTTACTTTTTCTTCTTGGCCTCTTGTTTTCATGTGCACAGCTGACCTATTGTTTTCATGTGCATTGCTAAGTTAGCTGTGCCGAAGCTCACACAGACTTGCAGATAGAGTTAAGTTAGCTTTTGTTACATAGGATATGTGTAAGTTAAAAATTGTTTTAATGTCCTAATTGGGGAAGCAATAGTCATAGATTAATTAGGAACAGCAAAATCTGCTAAACAAGAAAATCTAATCCAAACTATTCCAACTACCGTGTTGACTCAATATGAAAAAAAGACCTCAACATTTTTCTTTTAAATTTTTAATTTTCTAATATAATATCTTTATATACATAATCATAGAGTAATATTAGATGTGTGGTCTATTCTTCTATCCATGTCATGTGGAAATTAGAAAGCTTAAAAGTCAATTAAGTTAATAAAGCCAAATTTCTAGGAAATTTTTTCATCGGTTGCTTCCTAATAACTCTTGGGCAAGCCTCCATTAGAACATAACATTAGTTCCATTATCCATCCTTCATGTCTAGGTCATCTTTGAACACTAAAGTAGAAAATGAGACATTTATTTGCCATTAGACATGATCATGATTTTGGTTTGAATTGCAACTGTAAAGAAAAGCAGTTCAATTAAGGTTATGCTCTTCCAGAAACTATGAAACGTTGATTAAACTAGTGGTTCCAAACCAAAACTAGAATCACCACTTGAACCATCGGTTAAGTTGGCGGTTCCATCAAGAAAACAAAATAAATAGTTGAATTAATGGTTAAAATTTCCTTTAATATAAAAGTTTACCTGAATTTTATCTCTAAAAAAAATAAAATATTCCAAATTTTTGAGAAAAAAAAAGTGATCAAATCAGGTTGAACCAACTCGAATCAGTTGGTTTGAACTAGATTGAACAAGAACTGAAAAAAACTAGATCTGGAATCTTAACTAAATTGGACCTGATTCCCCTATAATTTGGTTACAATTCCACTTAGCCTTGGGACTGAAATCAAATAAAACCAAGCCGAACCGAACTGGGGACATGCCTAATTGCTTTAAGAAGTTGCATATCGCATGTTACAACTCTTTTTTCGGTGTAATTTACTAAGGCTTGAAAATTCGTCTTATTCTTATATCTCAATTTTTTCTACTATCACATTTTAAGCATTGCTTGCCATGGTAATTGCGGTGTATCATTGGGTTTTCTAAACTACTACATTATTGGTCCAATGATCTTAAGAATTGACTCTTATGCAGCTTATGAATGCTTTGGTATTGAAATTTTCTAATTATATCATCAAATATTGTATTTCATCATTCACATTGGACCAATTTCGGGCCTCTAAGGGTCAAATCTAGCGTGAAGCATGAGTTTTAATATAATATTTTTTCAAATGGTAAATTGGAATTTCATTTTTTTGAATTCTTTTATCATTTTAACTTATTTTCTTTATTTGTCTGTTTTATTTTGGGGACAGATCGAATAGATTTCAAAAAATTACAAATTCTACGTTTGAGTTATAAAATGCCATCCTACAAAAGCAATGATTAAATGGAAGTAATTGACATTAATAAGAGGGACAAGTAATTAGACTCTAGATAGAAACGTTTGCTCCGATCATGCAAGGTTTCTTGAAATATTCTTCATTGCATGATTTCCAGCCTAGATTTGATGTTTGTAGATCGTATCAGGGTTTCAAAGATCTTTGCTTATTACATTTTGAATATGTAGGCAGCGTTGACAGGACTTGTCTCTTTGAAAGTTTCAAATACTTGTTTAAGCAGCTCAGGTTTATGGCATTTAAAGCCATTGAAAGGCTTAAAATCTCTTACCTTGGGGTCTTGCAAGGTGACTGCGAACGACATTAAGAAGCTTCGATCAACTGACCTTCCTAAACTGGTAAGCTTGGGCCCTGAGTAGATGGGGATTTATCATGAGATATACTGTAAATGGCTACTGTTCTCAAGAAGGACGAGCGGCTGTTATATAGAGAAGAACATGAAGCTTAAAGCCTGCACCGTAAATATGGGTAAGACTGAAGTTGATTATGGTGGCTAGATTTCGTTATGCTTTGTGCAAATCTATCTTTCATATTGAATTCACTGTGGAAGAAATTGTACCTAAGCTTCCATGGCAAGTCTTTAATGTTATGAACTACATGTATGCCAATACGTATTCTGGGGTGATTTATGAACTTCTAATGGTTGAAACATGTTCCCAGGCTTTCAGACCAATGTCATGTGAAAAATTGGTTCCGATTCATCGGTTTACACTACCGTCTAAAGACTTTTACAGTGTGAACTTGATGCAGCCGCCGTAACCTACTGTTCACACTACCGTCCAAAGACTTTTACAGTGTGAACCTGATGCAACCGCCGTAACCTACCGTTCACACTACCGTCCAAAGATTTTGTAAGTCATTTGTCCCCTCATTTTGTATTATAAATACCTGGAAGTTATGTAACAAAAAGAGAAGAGAGAAGAGAGTTGAGAAGGGTGGTGTAGTGTAATCCGGTGTAAGAAAATCTATAAAAATTAAAACCTCATAATATAAAGATCCGTTTCTTCCGTAGATGTAAGCAAATTGCTAAACCACATTAAATCTGTGTTTTTCGTGTGTGTATGTTCATTAGATAGCTGGTTGAGAAAAAAAAAATTTTTTGACGAAGAACACGGGACGAGCAGTCGAACCCGTCCCTTCCGGCCGGAGCACACCACCACCGACGACCCAGCTTCTCTCCTCCTCCTCGGCCACCCAACAGCTGCTTCCTCCTCCTTGGCCACCAACGTCCCTGTCCAAATCGGAGAAGCGACCGGCGCACCAGATCCGACCAGCCTCGACCTCACCGGCAAGCATCGTTGCACAGCCCAGCGACCGGCGAGCCAGACCCTACCAGCCTCGACCTCACCGGCAAGCATCCTTGCACAGCCCAGACCCGACCCGCCTCGACCTCACCAGCAACCCCGTCGATCGCCCAACGAACCGACCCACATCCCACACCGGCGAAGACCCAGAAGCAGAGGGAGGAAGAGAGATCCGAACCAGGCTGAAGAGAGAGACCCGTCGCACAGTCCAGAGGCCGATCCGCATCTCACACCGGCGAGCCTTGTCGAACAGCCAGCGGCCGGCGTCCGTTTGAGTTTCGGCGTCGTCGTGGCTCGTCATTTCCGGCCATTCGGGTGGTTTGGCGTTGAAGCGGAGCAGATCCGACGGAAGAGGAAACAAATCGAGCTCCAAACGCATCGGCGACACTGTAGACCGGCGGCGACACTGTAGAATCGGCGGCGGTACTGTAGCGGCTGTAATTTGTTTATTTTTTGTGTAGTTCTGAAGCATGATTACTGATCCAAAAGGAGCTGACATGCAACCTTCGACGTCTACTACTAGTTCGTGGCAAAGAAGCTCAATGTCAAATGCAAAATTTGATATTGAGAAATTTGATGGTACAAACAACTTTGGCATGTGGCAATGTGAAGTCCTGATCTGTTGTTCTGCGAAGGATCAGATATTGCATTGGAGCCCAATATTTCTGATGAAGATTGGAACTATGTGAACCGTCAAGCTTGTGGCACTATCCGGTTGTATCTTGCCAAAGATTAGAAGTATTTTGTCATGAAAGAAACAATGACCTCAAGCCTCTGGAAGAAGTTGGAAGATAAATAAAGAATCTGCTCTACCTGAAGAAAAAACTCTTTCGATTCCAGTATAAGATAGGTATGCCTATGATTGAGCATCTCAATAATTTCAACAAAATTTTAGCTGATCTGCAAAATTTAGATGTTAATATTATTGATGAGGATAAGGCATTGTTATTGTTAAATTCTCTTCCTGAAAGTTATGATCATTTAACCACTACCCTACTGTATGAAAAAGATAAGGTTAAATTCATAGATGTTTCTAATGCTTTGGTGAATAATGAGTACCGGAAGAAGGATCAGAATGACTCCAGAGAGTTGACACCTAAAGCATTGACTGTGACACGAGGAAGAGAAAACAAAAGGAGATATGGCAGATTTAATGGGCGAAATAAATCTCGCTTAAAATCTAGAGGAGAATGAAGAAGAAGACTGGCAAAAGATGAATGTGCCTACTGTCACCAGAAAGGGCACTGGAAGAAAGACTGTCCAAGGATAAATCTGCTGCAAATGTTGCAGCAATGATTAATATTGCCTACTGTCACCAAAACTTTTATTTTTAGACGGCAACAATCTCAATGGATGGCAGTTGTTGTTAACTTTTCATCAAATCTTAAAAGTAGCTTTATTTTTAGACTTCAAAGCATTTATAATTCCACGGCATAGAAAAAGGCAGCAAGCAAGGTTTCTCATTTCAGCCGATATTTGGAAGAAGACCTGCAATTAAACAACCCCGTAATTGCGGGTCAAAGCCGCCCTCACCACAGACCGGCGTCCTCAGGTTCACATGGTTATTATACTACATTTCCTCTATTGTTTGTTTTCTTATTTATTTTATAATTAATAAATAAATAAGTTAATTCACATTTTGTTCTCAATTTGTCAAGTCCGTCCGAAATTTTCAATTCTTCTAGTCAGTAATCCTAATTGTTTTTATTTAATATGTTTTTAACTCATATGGAAATTGAAATAAACTATTTTAATTTTTGGATGCTATTCCATAGGCGCAGGATGCTCCAGCTTACAACCATAACAAAGAATAATTGCTTGTTTCTGATAGATAAGAAACGACATAAAACAAACGTAATGGGGAAAAAGAAGGGAAAAAAAAAAACAAAAGAAAGAAAAAAAGGAAGAAAGAAAAGGCTAAAAGTCGTGTGAAACCGTGTGGGTTGGGTTTAGCCGGCTCTCAAAAATGAGTTGCAGTAGCAGGCCCCACTAAAAAATACAGATGGATGCTCACTCGCATTAAGAAAAGCAGTAGTATAATTAAAAAATGAACCATTGTTTATTATAAGATGTTGTATTTGACAAATTATAATTTATTTTTTAAATAATATTTTTATTTTGTGGTTAGTAAAAAATATTTAAAATTTTCAACATAAAGTTCATTATATTTATTTTAAAGTCTTCTTTATATTAATAATTTTTATAATTTTGTTGAGTTAAATAGTAAAAACAAATTTATGAAGAAATGAACTTGAGTGGAGATGTATTATAAGTCCAGTCTTGACACACTTTGAAAATTAGAGAAAATAGAGAGGACATAAATCATTAACACATTTTAGAAAATTAAAGAGGTTATTAGTCATCAACACACTTTAGGAAATAGAGAGGATATAAGTCTAAGTCTTCCAAATCCCAAAGTTTTCGTCATAACATTGACATCGGCTCCATCAGCCATACTTCAAGTTAAGGCCATCTTTGAACTCCAACGTAGAAAATAAGACATTAATTACTATGAAAAGTCACATATAACAAATTATAACTTATTTTTAAAAGAATATTTTAATTTTGTAATTAGAGAAAAATTATTTCAAATTTATAAAATAAATTCTATTATATTTACATAACAACTTTTTTATATTAATAATTTTCATGATTTCATTAAATTAAATAATAAGGACATATTTTTTCAAAAATAAATTTGAGAGTGATAAATTTTAATATATAATAAATTTACCTTAATTTAAATTTTTAACTTTAAAATTTACTTACAGTTGATATTTATAATTTATAAAAATAAATTGTTTACTTTCGATTTTTATTTTTTTGGGTTTAATTGATAGTCAAATTATCCATTAATGTCAAAAGCTTTTATACTTCGTATCGCATAATCCATTTTTACTACTAATTTGTCAATTGGTAGACAAGCATTCCAAAACCCAAAGTAAGTTCGAATCTATTTGTAAAAAATGCAAGTGGCATAAGGGAATTTCTCCTTATCATTATTTACAAATTACCTGAAAAATAAAGAAATCATAATGACTTTTTCGTATTTATCCACTTTACATTGTTATAATTTAATATATAATTTATTCTTATCATTTAATTAATCAAATATTTGAATTAAATAAATTCTTGACATAATATTATAATTTTATGACTAAGAAAATTTTGTTTATTCTTTTAATTAATTATAAAATTTTATAAGAAATGATATGTTTTGAAAGAATTGGACTTGAGTATAGAAATATGTTAGATTTTAATATATGATAGATTTAACTTAATTTAGAATTTTAAATTGAAAATATACTTATAATTAATATAGTATAATTCATATGAGTTAGTCATTTACTTTTATCCTTTTTGTTAAATTGACAGTCTAATTAATGACGTGCTAGATTTGTTAAATTAGTTTGGGGGTTTTATTGGGTTTCCTACAATTTTTACAATAATTTAAAGTGAAGAAGTTGAAGTTTGATTTTTCTCATATATTCTTTTTATGTGCGTGGGTGTTATTCCACACACACACATACATGTATAAAATAATATGGACATATAAATATAGAGTCTATTCTTCCTCTATTAATGTCATTATGGAAATTGATGAACATATTAGTCACGACAATGTGCCAAATTTCTAAAAGGCTTTTTACTATAATTTCTTCTTTTTAAGTTTGGATTGAATAATATAGATATATAGAAATAAAAATATGTATATTCTTCTGTTCATGTCATTGTGGAATTTAGAAAACTTATTAGTCTATGAACCAAATTTTTTTATTTTTTTTTCACAATTTTCCTTCTTAAGTTTTAGAGGCTTTTTTTTTTTGAAAAACTCAAAGCTTATATTAAAATATAAACATCAATTCCATTATCCATAAATATTTAAAAATGAGACATTAATTATTATAAAAAGTTGCATTTCACTAGTTACAACTTAGTTTTTAAGTAGCATTTTGATTTTGTAATTAGTAAAAAAATATTCTCAATTTACAAAATAGAATATATTATATTTACATACAAATCCTTTTTATATCAATAATTTTTGTGATTTTATTGAGTTAAATAAGAACACATTTTTTGAAAAAATGGGCTTAAGCGTTTGGAATGCATTATAAGTCAAGTTTAAGATGCCCATTTTCTAGAAAATGTTTTCCTCAATTTCTTCATTACAATTTTTGGACATGCTTAGGAAGAATCTAAGTTGCCATTAGGTCATGAATATCAATTTCATTGTTCATACTTTAAATCAAGGTTTTCTTTAAAAATAAAATTAGAAAATGAGACATCAATTACTGTAAAAAATTGTATCTTACATATTATAACTCATTTTTATAAGTATAAATTTTACTTTATAATTGGTAAAAAAAATATTCCTAATATTCAAAAGTCTATCAAAATACTTTTTATCTTATTAATGAGGAAAATTCACTAAAACTATGTCATATGTCATCATTGAGGATAACTTCGCAATTCAAAATGTTTGAACTCTTTTTTACAATTGCAGTCAATACACAAAAATGTATGAACTTTATAAAATTTTCACATGAACTATTTTTTTAAATAATATATTATGAACTTCGTATTTTGTTCTAAATCTAGCACACCATTAGTAAGCTTCAACATAAACTATTAAAAGGCTCACGTGGCATGCTAGTATAGTATTACAAGCCACATAACATGTAACGAGAAGCCACTTGGCACCCAAAAATTGAAAATAAAAAAAAAACTACTTATAATTTTTAATTTTTCTTATTTTATTTGTTTTACTATAAATTTTTCATTTTTGTGTGTCAAGTGGCTCTTCTGTTCATTCCACGTGGCTTCTAATGCAATATAGGCATGTCATGTAAGCAATTTAATAGCTTTTATTAAAGTCTACTGACGGCCTTCCTAATTTTAGAACTCATTGCAAAGTTCGTGACATACTTAATAAAAAAAAAATAGTTCACGGTAGATTTAGAAAAATTTGAAAACTTTATAAATTTTTGGGATATTAACCCTTACAGTTATTAAAATATTTACTAATTGGTATTAGTCATTAACTTACCTTTGAGGATCTGCTTGATTGCTGTCGATATCAATAGTATTTAGTGGTTGCAATTAAATATATTTTTATGCGAGGCTAAAGGTCACTAACGTCCGAATGCTTCTAATTGGGTGCAAAAGGAAAAAAAAAAAACTCGGTATTGCAAATCTTGCGAAAAAAAATTAAGTGTCCTAGACATATTTAACAAGGAAAAATAGATCTTACTACAAATCTTGCTAAGTGTCACTTGCGTTATAACTCACGAGTTCCCTTTTCTTATCATGGATCTCACAAATTACAACATTTTTATAAAAAAGTTTTTTGTTTTGTAATGAAAGAATATATATTTCAAATTTACCAAATAAGGCCATTATATTTACAAGAAAGCCCACTTTATGCCAATAGTTTTTTGTGATTTCATTGGAGTAATAGCATCGACATGCTTTTGAAGAAATAGACTTAAGCATGAAAATGTGTTGGATTTCAATATATAATAGATTTATATTCATTTAAATTTTTAAGTTAAAAATTTATTAATAACTGATATATTATAATTTATAAAAATAAATTATTTCTTTTTACCTTTTTCGTTGAATTGATAGCCAAATAATCTATTAATGTTAAAATTTTTCAATATTTGGTATCACACAAGCCAATTTTGCTATTAATTTGTTAATTGGTGGAAAAGTATTCTAAATTGCAATATAGGCCCCAATACATTTTTGAGAAATGCAAGTAGCATATTGATTTTTATCTTGTGCTTTGTTGCATGCCAATGGAGTATCGATTCACTAGAATACATTATTATCTTTGGTTTGTGATTTATATGGCGCTCGTCGGTGTTTTTGAAAGTTGTTTAGAGGAAGAGAGGTTGGGTCTGTTAAGCATCAAGAGCTACTTCAAGTTAAACATTGGTGATGAATATCGATGGTACGCTAATGAAGACCTTGCTTCTTGGACTGATGATCCTGTGGCTGACTGCTGCGGTTGGGAGCGAGTTAAGTGTAATAACGACACCATGGTGACTCAACTCTCTTTGGACTATTTGCTTCCCCCGTCGATGGTCCTGAACATGTCCTTGTTCACTCCTTTCATGGAGCTGCTCTATCTAGACTTTGACAGGGAATTGGTTTACTGGTTGCTACCAGAATTATGGTGCTCTTATACCTTTCTTTTTTTTTTGTCAATCAATGTTTCTTTAACAATCTGCACCACAAAAACACAACAGTAAAAAGTTTGATTAATTCTGCTTCATTCAACTCTTTAAACCCAGACCAGATTTGGTT
>CM038611.1:1068331-1078357 GCA_021533255.1 Ceriops tagal | reverse complement strand
ATTAATTCTGCTTCATTCAACTCTTTAAACCCAGACCAGATTTGGTTGTTTTCCAGAATGGCATTCTCCAATCATGGTTTCAAAGTAAAGGTCTTGGTGATGCGGACCAAATGCTAGCATATTTTGCTGTTTCAAAGCTTGGTGAACCTCCTGTTGATGGTAAGAGCTTGAATGCTGCATAGGGAAAATGGGCATCTGCAGTAGGAGTACATGCTGGAGGTTTTTCTTGCAAGGTAAACTAAGCCTCTATTTCTTTTTATTGTTCTTGAAGGTAGTTTTAGGCATTCTTTAAGCCGACATGCTTTCTTTCTTGCAACTTTATTTTGTAACTTAAGCTTTCAATTTGATAGGGATCTCATGGGCTTTAGATATTTTTCAAATGATTCAACCATCATGTTTGGGCTAAATATTAGCCATTGTGGACTTTAAACTATGTCTTGGGAAGCATTAAGAACTGCAATTTTGGATTAACCCTGTTAAAAATTCAGAAGATATCTCACCTCTTTGATGTGTGTGGGTTCTGTGGGGGATCTGGGCTTGCCTGTATGACCCTAAAGCTTGAAGTAATTACTTTTGCAAGTATACTACACTCGGAATTCTGACAGAGTTATAAATGCAGTTGAGGAAATCTATAATTTTGTTCATGTTATCAGGTTCTTGCCAATGAAGCTTTCCTGAAGCAAATGCTGGAAAATTTGAGTGTGCATCAATGAGTCTACTCAGTGGCAAGATGGGATCTTTTTAGGTCTCTGCACATCTTATGCTCTCTTCTCCGCTGTCGCTCTGCTCTCTCTCTCTCTCTCTCTCTCTGAATGTGTGCTTTTTTTGTTCTTTTCAATTGCAAAGTGTCGAGTGTTTGATGAGGTATTGATGCAATCTGTTAAGGGGTGCATTTAATGAGTTGAAAACTTAAGTTTTATTGCCTTTTTTTTTTAACAAAAAAGAAAAATTTTGACCATTTTGTTCATTACAAGTGTCTTCTAGTTTCTGGGATCTTCAGCTTTTCAGATGGTTTACCATGTTCTCTGTTCAGTAATTTTTGTATGTTTGTGCCTGCTAATTTGTGTGATTTTGTGTTCCTTGGTTCTGTTCTGGTATCTAGCTGATTGGTCAACTAATCTTTTTTCTTTTTTTTAATAATGTTCCACATTTGTGCTTTGATTTGCAGATTCAATTGATATGGATAGAATTGAGAGTGCCCGAGTATGGATGGATGATGCAGAAAGTTTTCCATCTCACGAACTTCATTGTTAATGGAGGTGAATCTTGAAGTCTTAGTGGCATCCAGGTTCTTGTTTATATTTTTGTAACTTGGGATTTAATTTGATCTTTTTGGGTTTATATTTTGCAGTTCATGCAATTGTGTTTGGATTTCACGGACAAGTGTTTGTTTTGCATCCAAAGGTTAGTTTCTGAAGCTTCATAAAGTGTTATCCTTCATTGATTCCCATTCCTGTCATTTGACTTGCTTCTTGACTGAGAGTTGCTGCGAAGAAATGCATGCATAAAGTTGGATTTGAATGTAGGAAGTGGTCTTGATTAGATGAAACTGCTACATTAAATGGAATTACTAATGTTTTAGCCATTTATATACTAAGTTGGAGCTACCATCTATGGCACCGGCTACTAATGTTGGTAGTATGGGATCTCCCTGGACTGCTGTTTTCCTCGATATACACGCTGCTTGTCCTATTTTGGGCAGATATATATCATCAGGCAAGTATACATACAAATTAGTGCTTCATGAGGAGTAAAATAGTTGGTTGTGCATTTTCCCAGTTTATGGTTTTCTGTTCTGAATTCATGGTGTAAAGAATTCTGATATTGTTCAATTTGAATTAAACAGGCGAGAAGTTTGCTGACTGATAAGCTCCGGACTGTCTACATTTCAGTCAATGGTGTAATTTATTTCATACAGGTGGGGCTATTGTTAAAATTTCTGACACTAGAAAGCGATGTTTCCAGCGTAGTATCATTATAAGCAGTTTTTATTGCCCTCTTGTTCCCTGCACCTAAAAGTGATGGATATGATAAAAGGATAATGGATCTCTGGATTGACATGGTGTTAAATCTGGTCATGCGAAGATTATTGGTTATGAAATAGAGGGAAAGAAAGAGAGAAAGAAAATGAGCCATTGACGTGTGTAGGTCCATGGGTATCCTACCACGTGTTCTTTTGCTAAAAGTAAACTAGAAATACAGATGACCAAGCAACCGAGTGTTCATAGAACTGGTACATAAAACCTGAAAACTGAAATATACCCTTGTTTTCCATGCTAAGTTAGCTATGAATAGAGTTATCCATGGTTTCTGAGAACAGAAAGCTCTGACTAGCCCCTTAGGCGCTAAGACTGTACATTGGTCTATTGATGTTATGGTTCTTTACATGAATTCCTGGCTGAGATATTTAATGGCCACTGGAATATTGTGAATTGGTATCATATTATATTAAAATGTCTTATCAAAATGAGGTTTTTATATCAGGTTTGTATCTGGGTTTACCTCTGGATGGATGGATGATAACAGTGCCGTTGAATTCATTGGAAAGATATTTATTGTAAGTGACGTCTTGTGCAACATTCTTAAGTTCTATTCTGGTGATTGAATCTCTATATTGTATATCTTTTTAACTTTTCTTAGATCTTACATATAAGTTCTTTTTGACACATGTAATTGTTGAATTGTAGGTTTTCTCTCTTTTTCCAGCGGTATCAATTTAATTATTATAAAAATGAGACATGGGGTCTTTCCAGGCCAGGACATTGTAAAAATTAATGAGGTAGACATCAATTTGTAGGGGAGGTAAATACAAAATCAAAGTAACTTCCTTTTTATATTGTAAATTTTAGTGCCCCTCCTCCCCTCTTGGTAAAGAGTAGGTCTAGCCTTGGTTTAAATAGCTAACTTAGATATACAAGAGAATCAAAATAGTAAAAAAAAAAAATTAATTATTTGTTAAATAGATGGTTGCATTACATTTCGTTTTAAAATTCTATTAAAATAGTTTTATATCTCATAAAAGGGAAAAATTTGCTAAAACTTTATACCACCTTGGAGGAGAACAATTTAGCAATTGAAAATATCTAACTTTCATTTATAGTTATTAAAATATTTATTATGAGTACATCTCCTTCTTGGCCTCTTAATTTCATGTGTCTTTTTGTTGTCCTATTGTGAAAATAATGCTTCTCATTTGGTTTACCTTTCATTACGCAGCATGTATTGCTAACTAACAATAGTTGTTTTTATTGTCATATTAGAAAAGTCATTTGGCCTACCTTTCATTACACGGCATGTATCATATTGGAAAAGCCATTTGGCCTACCTTTCATTACACGGCATGTGTTGCTGGCCAGAAATAATTGCTTTTATTATCGTATTGGGAATGTTATTTGGTCTATCTTTCATTTGCTGACTATGACATTACAAAATTGATTTTTCTAATATAATATCTTTATACATTTATGAATAGAGTAATGCTGGACATGGGGTCTATTCTTTTGACCATGTCATGTGGAAATTAGCCAAATTTCTAGGAAACTTTTTCCTCTCGGTTGTTTCCTAACAACCAACTCTTGGACAAGCCTCCATTAGTACGCCAACATTGATTCCATGGTCCATCCTTGACGTCAAGGTGATCTTTGAACATTATGTAGAAAAATGAGACATTCTAATTTGAGTCCAGTTAAGGTTCTGCCATTCTAAGAGCCTTAACTGGGCCAGTCTGACCATCATGCCTTTTTCTTCCCACGTGGCATTCGGCGATGAAATTATTATGCAAAAAGTAATTTTTACAATTTATGCTGATTTTTCACACCAGGATGAGGATGATTGGCAAATAAGTAAATATAAATATTATTATAATATTACACTTTTGTAAGTCCTATTTTTTAAAACTAGATTCCAAAAAATAAGCTCCGATTCACCAGTTCTTTAACTTAAAAGTCGAAATGTTAGGGACTAATAGAATGAAAGGTGTGCACCAATCGAATTTCATAGTTATGTTAAACGAATAAAAAAAGAAGGAGAATCTAAGATTATCCGTAGAAAGTAAGGTAAGGAAGAGAATTCTAATTTATTTTTATTTGTCCGATACAAAAAGAATTTAGAAATTAGAGTTTATTCGGGCATTAAACTTTTCTTCTTTCTTTTTTCTTTTGAATGACTAAAGTATATTATTCGTAATTGGCTCAACAAATACAACCTAAAAAACAAGACACAATAAAGAAAACATCTACTAATAACAGATACAGGGAAAAAAAAAAAAAAAGACAACAACAGAAATAACCTGGGGTCATTTGTATAAAAGAAATCAGTCTGTTAGCCATCAACTACTCCTTTACAAAACCCAATTAATTTTATAAATCACAACCCCACTCATGAACCGAGGGCCCTTGCCAATATCAATTCAGGCAACAAAAGCACTTACCATTCCTGTACAACTCAAAACCCAAATAGCTAACCGAGAGACAACAGCATACAATCGTCAATCCCTACATCTGTCTATGTCATTTTGGAAAACAAAGACCTTGCAAGTCACGTAGGTTAATGAGTTAAATTTTTAAGAAATGACTCCTCAATTGCTTCTTTTCAAGTCTTAAACTCACTTTGGAAAAATCCAAGTATTTCATTAGAAAATGAACATCAATTACAATATCCATGTGTCAATATTTATAATATAGAATGAAGGGAATTTTTGAATTTGATTCAATTTTTAGGTGAATCAAATTAATGTTAAAGTAAGTGAAAATTAAAAAATTAATGAGATTCAAATGACATAAATAGACAAATAAATAAATTTTTGTAGTTTAAAAAAATAAATAATATAACAAATATAAGGTGCAGATATTATAACTATGAAACTTGACAGCAAGATGTTCTTAGATAAGCATAAGACTGATACATCTAACTTTGAAAATGACCATTTAATTGTAGTGGGTACAACTGTGAAGGTCATGATCATCCACCATGTAGATAGGTAGCCTTCTCGATTTGTTGTCTGGGTTGGATATATTTAACAACTAGCTAACAAGCAAAATATCAATAGAACTTAAAAGTTTGAGTTGAATTTGAGTATTAAACTCGCCTATTCTATCCTTGTTATTGTGGAAAACAGAAATCCTATAAATCCCGTAGCTCATCTTTTCAAGTCTTGGATGTGTTTTTGAAAAACTCTAGTCTTTTGTTAGAAAATGAACATCAATTACATCATCCATGTATCAATATTTACATTATAGAATAAAAAATTTAATTTAACTCAATTTTTAGGTAAACTAAGTTAACTTAATGTTAAATGTAAGTAAAAATAAACAAAAAATTTAATGAGATTTAGTTCAAATGAAAAAAAAAAATTGTGTAGTTTAAAATTATGTATATGATATCTTTATAAAAAATAAATAAAATAAATATAACAAATACAAGATGAAAATATCATAACTCTAAGCTTGATGATAAGAAGTTCATAGACGAGTAAGAGACTAACGCATCCAGCTTTGAAAATGATTATTGAATTGTAGCAAGGCAAGTGCAAGTGTAAGCCAGACAAAAAACAAGTAAAATAAGAATAAAGGATATATAATTGAAAAGTTGAAAATTGAGAAACTAAGAGAATGAAATGTGTGCAATATTGAAATTTAATCGTTAATTTTTTTTAAAGGAAGAATTAGAGTAATTTGTAAAAAGGTAAGATAAGTTAGGGAATTCTAATTTTTAAATAATTGTGATTTGTAACTAGGAAAGACATAAATACTTTGATTCAATTGGAGAGCAAAATAAATATTTTGGTTTTTTTGCACACACGCACATATATTTAGCTTATTATATTGGTGTGCCAGGAGGCATACTTTTCGTTCCAGTCTAATTCATTTTGAGTATAAAATGGTTCATCCGCCACATGATTTTCATATTATTGATTATTGCTTAAGTTATGGATTTAATGACCACATTTTAGTATTATAAAAACTTTTGGATTGCTTTACTCCCTTCATATATTCATCTACTCCTTCTGGACTCTTTTGTTTTTGAAGATCATTCCTCTCCTCTTTGTCCTATCTCTCTTTCGCAGGCACAAGAAAAAATCCAAAAAGAAAATGATGTTAATGCTTCTATACAATTAACTGATTTGGCAAGATATTTTATACATATAAATATGTGAATTTCAAATTTATTATTATTATTATTTCATATGTTCATATCTGATACAATTTTGCAAAGTAAAAGTATATATTTTATCATATTTATGTTGCATGTTAATTCCAAAGAAAAAGTTTAGTGAAGAGATAATTTTACTTTATTATTGTTGCCCACTTCTATCCGGTAAGTTGTTGTTTCCAATTTTTCTTCCTTCTCATTTCTTTTTCATATACGTTATGTTGTGGTTATTTGTAATAACAATACGTTATTTTTTTTCTATATAATTTACTAGGGCTTGAAAATTAGTCCTAATTTTATATCTCAATATGTTCTACTATCACATTTTTTAGCATTGCTTGTTTGGGATTTTTAGACTACCACATTATTTTTGACAATATTTATTGATTTATTTTTATTTGCATTAGATTATGTATTGTGGAAAAATATAATATCATCTATAAAAAAAAGTTATATATTTATTATACAAATTGTGTACACGTTATATGACATTAATACATGAAATTGAACTATGAACCATTTTAAGTTATTTATATCCAAATTTTTCAAGAAAAAAATACAAAAATTCTGTGCGTGGCATAGATAACAAATTAGTTAAGAATTAAACTCACATTTGATAAGCATTTGAAGGGTAGTAGAATTTCAATTCAATTACTCTCTATCCAATCAAACTAAACCAATATTAAAGTTAAATTATAAAAAACTTAAAAAAATAAAGAAAAATGTTATCCAAGTTAAATTAATTATTATAGAAAAAAGTTATCTTGTAGACTTAACTTCAAGGATATCTCCTAGAGAAGTTTTTTTTGTGTTTTTTGCTCGCATAATAAGCCTATTTGTTGTAATCTTATACTTTTGTATAGTTTTTCATTTATTGCAATAAAATTCGACATTCAAAAAAATTATTATAGAAATTGGACAACATAGGTTAATTAAGAACAAAAAAGTCTACAAGATAAGATTACCTAATCCAAATAGACATAAACTAAGCTACTCCAATTACCAAGTTAACTCAACCAAGAAAAAAAGACTATAGTATTTTAATTTCCTCTAAATTTTGATTTTTCTAAGATAATTTCTTTTTATACATATTTATAGATTAATACAAGCATGGGGTCCTTCGGGACCATGTTGTTGTGGAAATTGGAGAACTTAAAATTCAAGTCTTGGACACCCATGTTGCTTAGTTTCTTCCTTTGAAGTTTTAGACACGTTACGGAAATTAAAGAGCCTAGTTTCTTCCTTAGAAATCTTAGACATGTTGTGGAAATTAAAGAGCCTAAAAGTTAAGTCTTCGACACCTATTTGCCTTAGTTTCTTCCTTGGAAATCTTAGGCATGTGGAAATTAAAGAACCTAAAAGTCAAGTCTTGGACACCAATTTTTCTTAGTTTCTTCCTTTTAAGTCTTAGATACGCTTTAATTTTTTTTTTTTTTGAGACTCTGTTAGATCATGAACATCAATTTCATCATTCATACTTCAAGTCAAGGTCTTCTTTGAACACAAAATTAGAAAATGAAATATTATCACAAAATTAGGAAATTGCATCTCACAAGTTACAATTCATTTTTATAGGCATTATTTTAGTTTTATAGTTGGTGAAACAATATTCCAAATATACAAAATGGATCTCATTGCATTTTTATGAAAGTCCTTTTTATATTAGTAACTTCAATGATTTTTATAGGTTAAATAACTATATCAGATGTACACAAGAACAAAAATGGAGAAAAAAATTAATTATTTCTTAAGGAGATCATAGCTAAATCTTGAGTTCCTCTCTCTTGACAACTAAAGATGAATTTTAGATCTAATGAAAGACATTGGTTGTAAATTTTTGTTTTAATTAGTTTTAGTTTAATGATGTATAAAGTAGAAGTAAAATAAAAATCTTTATAATGGAATAAGCTTATCTTATAGGTTAAAGTAAGACCAAGTAAAGCAAATAACAAATATATATATACATATAACTAAATTCAATAATTAACTTCCAGAAAAAGGAAAAAAAAGAGAAAAAGAGAGAGAAATTAAGACAAAATTTGAAAAGTCAGACTAAAAATTTCTAAGTTTTGAAAGTTAGGTTGATGACAATAATTTTCTTACCATTTACATTTGAGACTTTGACTAGATACATATTAATTTCTTTTTTTTTTTAATATATTAAGAATTAAAACTCACAACTTATAGTAATTTGAAAGAGGTGGGATTTAAATCTGTTCATTTCTCTTTGTCCAACGAACTAAATCTAGTTGATTGTCACAAAAGCCCATATAAAAAAGAATTATAAAGAAACTTAAAAAAAGAACAAAAATATTTTTCTTAGACAAGATATCATATACATGGGTCTTTCTACATAGTAAAAACATTAGATATCATATACTGGTGCTAAGGAATTTTATGTCTGAATAAGAATCTGAAATGCCTCCACGTGTTCCAATCAAGATTTCTGCTTTTTATGCTACTGAGTTCAACTCCTTATGACACTTTGCACCCTATGAACATTTTTAAAGTGAAGCATTAACTAACCCATTTAACTCTAATTACCTTTTCGATAACAGTAGTAGCCGATGGTAGTTTGTTTTATGAGAGAATAGGTAATGAAGAGATGTTTTATGAGAGAAAAAAAAAAGAAAGGGGGAAAGATAGTTTGAATGGAAGAGATGTAGGTAGAGAGACACAGGAAAAATAGGGATAAAGATAAGAAGATCAAATGATAAGAACAAGGGAAAAGAATCCAAGAAAAATAATCATATTTGTAGACTCAAGGAAAAAACTTCACTTAAGATAGGCTTACTAGATGAAGAGAGAAAATATTTAGAAGAAAAAAGCAAAGGTGAAGAGAGACAACGGTAAAGAAGAACATAGATGATCACAAAAAGATAAAGTTTAAGAAATTGAAGACAAATACAAATAATGAGGTGGAAGAGATTTATAGATAAAAAGAAAGAAAGAAAAAAAGAGACAAATAGAGATAAAGAAATAAAAAGAGAGGACATAACCTTAGATTATGAATTAGTGAAGAATAATTTCCATGAGTTTGTAATATGAAAATGTCATAATTGTTGGAAAATGTTATTTTTTGAATTCCAAACCAAAAACTAATTATAGATGTATAATTATGATACAAAAACCAAGAGAATTTTGGTTTAACTTGCTAATTTCATTTGCTTTGTACACTTGATATCCTATTGCTCAAAGAATTTTTTAATCATAGGGTGCTCTTATTTGCCTATCATATTGGCGATTTAAATAGGACTATCAATTATTTGAAGGAAAATATTGTTGGGCCTCTTTTTATGTAAAGCTTTCAAATACAATTTCTAGTGTTCTCCTTCATTTACATATTTGACATATCATCTGGCAGGCACTCAATTTATTAATCTCAAGATATTTCAAAGAGGACAGCCTAGATGGAGAGAAGACAATGTTGCATGCACTGTAGAAGTCATCCCCTTCAGCATTTGCTCCATTAACTTGAAGCTAGCTGATTCTATACCCAGGTTTTCCAAGGATGGAAATGGTGGCATTGAAGTCGGGTTCAGGCAGGATGACATTGACAGCTCAGAAAGATGCTGAAATTGGGGAAGCAAACAAGCTGATGACCACTGTGGCTGCCATCCCTTCAGGTTGGGACAATCATAGAGGACTAGTCTTCCAGTGAAGGGAAATAGGAGACCATGCTGCTGCTGCAAAAGACTGCTGATCCTCCTCTGACCACACAACTCTCTATGTCTATGTATTCTAGATCAGTAAATCTGCCAATGTGTATGAATTTTAGTGAAGGGTGTTGATCCAATGCTGGAAGACTTTGGAATTTGGGCAGTCGTATAACTTAAGCCTGACCAGATTAGTGAGGGAAGAAAGCCAGTTAGAAAA
>CM038611.1:1045964-1068231 GCA_021533255.1 Ceriops tagal | reverse complement strand
GTTGTTGCTGTTGCTGTCGTCATCATAATTGGACAGATCTAGATTTTCGCAATTCCTAATCTCGAGACTCTTGAGGGAAGTGAGAAAGAGCATTTTCGCATGAGGTAGACAAGTTAATGTCGAGCAATCGCCAATCTCTAAATACTCCAGAGAAGTGAGGGTTTGCAGCAACTCCACCGGCAGAAAATCTTCTGGCAGATGCTCAATATTAGAAATCTCCAGACGTTTCAAAGACGACGAGAGATTAGATGGAAGAGAAGAAGACGATGACGGTTCATGTGCTGGAGAAATCGTCCCCTTGAGCATTTGCTCCAATGACTTGAAGCTGCCTGCTCTCATAGTCAGTACTTGAAAGGATGGGGGGAACGGTGGCATTGAAGTCAGGTTTGTGCATGATTCAATATACAGCCAACCCAGACACTGAAATTGGGGAAGCAAAGACGACGATGATGACGAAGACGGTGATGATGGCCGCCATCCCTTCAGATTGGGACAGTCACCAAGCCACAGTGACACAAGGCAAGGGAAGAAGGAGACCATGCTATTGTTGTTACTGCTGCTGCTATTGCTGCTACAGATAGCTGAGCCTTCTCCTCCTCCTCCTCGGGCCACAGAACAACTCCGTATGTCCATGTCTATGTATTCCAGATCAGTTAATCCATTTATGCTTATATCTTCTAGCGAAGGGAATTGATCCAATGCTGGAAGACTTTGGCATTTTTTACACCCGAAAAAGCTAAGTCGGACCAGATTCGAGAGGGAAGAAAGCCAGCTCGCAAACTTCATTCCTCCGTAATTCCGTAAGCATAATTTTTTCAAATTTGGGTGTGGACGCAGAGCTTCCAATGACATTTCATCTTCATTAATATCAATATCATCCAAATCCTCGAGTGGCACCCATTCTAATCTCAAGACTTGGAGACGTGGCTTCTCTCTCAAATTGGCGGCTGCACAAGTTTCAGCTACACTAGTGGTAGCAGTAGTAGTACCCTTCTGATTGCCTTTTCCATTCCCATGATGCCGCAAATTCTCAATACTTAGCTCTCCTCCCAACTTGTTCAAGTCACGTAATTCACCCAATCCTGCACTCTCACTCTCCTCCTTTTCACTTTTAGGCAGTACGAATCTCGTTAATCTTTCAATGGAAGTCAACTGTCCAATCCCACGTGGCATATGAGTCAAATCCTCGCATCCACGGATGTCAAGGCGCTTGAGACTGACCAGCTTTTTGATATCCTTGGGTAATTGTCTAAGCCTCCAACATCCTACTAGTTTGTAATCTGGTAATTGAACGGGGCAGCATCTTGATTTCATTCCAAGACAAATCAAGATACCTTAACAGCTTCAACTTGGCGATGGAATGTGGCACTGTCTCAATATCCAATGCTTGTAGATCCAACTGCCGTAAACGCCTCAAATTACAAAAAATTGCATGACATTGCCCTCCACTTATTTTAATGCGATCCAAATAATAATATCGTGTTTCTGTTGCCAAAAATGTCCGCAGAGTCTTTGCTTCGAGTATGGATAATGGAACTTGCAAATAGTCATCGTTTCTGTTTAAGAGATCAAGTGAGATGTGTCGAATTTTCTCACTAACTTCTCTCGGATTTGAAATTGGCACATGGGTATTTTCACTTCCAGCAACTGATAAAGCAAGATCGTGCATTAAGTCATGCACTTTGCATCTTGTTATGTTCCCCAACTTATCTTTTTCAACATCTTGGAAGAAGCACCTCCATAGGAGATCCTTGAAATACTCCTGGCCAATATCTTCAACACACCGACTTGGGTTCGATAAGTTAATATAACCTTGTGCCATCCAAAGAGCTACCAATTTATCCACATCAATTTCAAGGTCTTTTGGAAACAAATTACAATAGGCAAAGCAGTGTTTTAAATGTGAGGGAAGAATGTCATAACTCAATTTAAGAGATGGCATGATGCTACTTTCTCCTTGATCCATCTCCGTCAGTTCTGAACTTTTGATTGATTCCCATTCAAGTATACTTTCTTTGAAATACATTAGACGTCCGATTGCTCTTATTGCTAGGGGAACTCCCTTACACTTGGCCACAATTTCCTTTCCAATTGCTTTGTGGCTTGTTGGTGGTGTACACCCTTGTTTGAATGCCATTTGAATAAACAAAGACCAAGATTCAATGTCAGATAAGCTCTTTAATTCATATTGTGCTTGTGATGCAGAGCATGCAATCTCTGCAACCCTTTTAGAACGTGTAGTTACTAATATTCTGCTTCCTCTTGCCCCACCAATCAACAAATCTTTTAAAGAAGACCATTTGTCAAAATTATCATTCCGGACATCATCTAGAACTAGCAAATACTTCTTTCCATTAATTTCTTTACGAAGAAAATCTTTTAACGTATTCATCTCATTCATGTGAGGCCTTTTACTAGTTATAGATTCTAAAATTTTTTCAACAATTAATTTTACATTGAAATCGTTAGAAACACAAACCCATATCTTTAATTCAAAATGTGACCTCACATTCTCATCATTATATACAAGCTGAGCTAAAGAGGTCTTTCCTAATCCTCCAATTCCAATTATCGAGATCACAATCACATTAGTTTCAGGGCTCTTCGACAAAAGAAGTTGTCTAATGGCCTTCTTATCAACTTCTCTGCCAACAACTACTTCAGGGACAGAGGAGTGTGTTTGCTCTCTTTTCTTAGCCATCACAAACGTTGACATATCAAGATGAGGTTGCTGAAAGTTAAACTTCGTTCCGACACTCATAACAGCATCTAGCCTCTTCCGAATTGCCTTGATTTTGTGACCCATCTTAAGGCCATATGCAAGCTGGTTTGAACTTGAAAAGAAAAGGCGTACCTTCTTTGTCACTTTGTTTCCCGTCGTGACTCGCTGCCGCAGAACTTCTGTGGAAAAATCATCCAGCACGTCATCTGCATCGTACACAACTTCTTTCAGCTTACCGAGCCAATCTTTGACTTGGTCATCACCTCGTGCTTGCCGATATTCTGCATCAAGAAGCACAACCTTGACACCGAGAACAGTGGTGTGCAGCAATTCAATCTCATCTTTGACACCCCACCACAGGCCAATCTCTTGAAGAGCAAAGGAGCCCAATTTTCCTAGAATTCCCTCTGCAACACCAAACAGTAATCCTTCTGCCATGTCCTATTGGATGCAAGTTGAAAAGTAAGGAAGTTTAATGGTGTTTGAAGTGATAATAGTAGGCGATCTCAAAGGCCAGGGTGCTGTGAGATCTATACTGAGAACTTTTGGACGGGAGGTTTATGTTTCAATGATGAAGATGTGTACACAGGGTATGGTCTTTAATGTCGCATCTCAAGTCCCCTAAGTACCATCCAAATGAGAACAATTAAGTGGCCCACCCCTACCCCATGAAGAATAATTAACAAATAAAAAATACTTGCAGAAAGTGGGCAGTAAAAAACATATAAAATAATAGGTGCGCAAGTGAAACGCTTGGGCTGTTGGAAGTGGAAATCATCTACCGTGTGGGAAGTGGACAGTAAAACAACATGCAAATAAAATAACCTGACTTGGTTGTCGGGTCCTCCCATCTTCCCTCTACCTAACCAATTAATGAAATGTTCAGTGATTTAAATAGAAATCATCAATAAGTTGAATGAACATAATCTATCTAAAAATAATGAAATAATGTTAAACAGGAAGATCAAGTACCCGTCAAAGTATCAACAATTATTGAGTTTTGTTTTTTTTATACAATTTAACTAACTTTTTAAGCCAAGAAAAACAAAAAAAATAAGTGATACTAATTAAAATAAATAAAAGTAAAATGAATTTATATAGTTCAAAATAATAAATATTAAATAGGTCATAATTTTTGTTACTAGCTTGTAGTAAAGTAAAGGAATAGTTAATTAGAACTATACTTTTTATTTTTATAAATAAATAAAAATATAAAATCTAGTAGACTAAGTATTTTTTGCAAGATACATAATTTAGAAAAAATTTATAGTGATTTCAACTCTTTAATTTTTGTTATAACTTAATTAGAAATAATTTTTTCAACAAAAGATAGATATTTGTATAAAAAAAATAACAACAATAAAATCATACATTATTTACTTTATGATAAAGTTTTATTATACAGAAGTGGTAAACTAAGAAAATGAAGAATTTAATGCTTTCTTCGTGGAATCATGATTTTTTTTTTTTTGGTATGTCAAAGTCATTAAATTTGACTCTTCCAATTATTACTACAAACAATAGGACTTGAAATGTTATTTTGTCGAGCTATTACTTCATATTTTTATTTGGATTTACTTATACAAGGAATAACATCTATCAAGTCATATAATTTGATTTTGGGATGCTTGTTAACATGTGATTATTTTCATGTTAAAATGTTGTTGAAAAAAGAATGACTTGATGGTTTGAGAGAAGATGATGAATGATTTTTTTTTTTTTTGAGAAAAATGAAATTCTTATATCTCATGAATTATGTGCATTCACTTTATATACATGAGTGACTTAATAGATAACATCTATCAGTAAAAATTACTATAATCTCAATAAAGGAGTATTCCTTATTATGTGGAACTAAATAACAAACTTTTAATTTTGAATGGTCACAAAAAATCCCTATAATTTCTCATCTTTGATAGTACATCAACCCCTTGTCAAGTTGGTGCGTAGATATCTTAAATGCCCAATTTGATTAATGAGCTATGGAATGTCTTGCAAGCAACTGCCTTTATAAGGATGTTAGCTAGTTAATCTTTATACTTCATGAAAGAAAATTGGATTATCTTTCCTTCCATATTTTCTTTGATAAAATGTTAATCTACCTCAACCTATTTTGTTCAAATCATGTTGTACTAGATTTTGAACAATCTTAATGGCTAATTTATTATTTCAAAACAAATTTATTATTGAACTAAATGGATAACCAATCTCTTCTAATGGTCTCTTAAGCTAGAAGAGCTTACATATTCCTTTGGTCATGCTTTTAAATTTACCTTTACACTGATAATGCAAATACTTTTTGTTTTTTTTTTTACTTCTCCAAGTGACTAATTTTCCACTTATAAAGGTTAATTAGCCAAATGTAAACCTTTTGTCCATGACATTGCTAGCCTATTTAGCATCCATATATCAATTTATATTCAAATGCCCATATTTTTTGAACATAAGACCCTTTCTAGGAGAAGATTTCAAATATCTCAAAATCTGAAACACAACATTTATATAATCTTTTCTTGGGTTATGCATAAATTGGCTTATGTTACTCATTACATATGCAATATCTAGTATAAGATAAGTGACCAACTTTCCAACAAGTTGTTGATATCTCCCTTTATTTGTAGGCATTTTTTCTGCCTATACTCTTAGCCTATGATTTAGTTCCATTTGTATGTCCATAGGCTTGTAGTTGAACATTCCTATCTTAGCTAGTAAGTTCAATATATATTTCCTTTGTGACAAGAAAAGTCCTTTAATTGATCTAACAACTTCAATTCCAAGAAAATATTTAAGTCTTCTAAGATCTTTCATCTCAAACTCAGAAGCCAAGTGTTGTTATAAGCTAGAAATCTCCTTTGTATCATTGTTTATAATTATCATATCATTCATATAAATTATTAACAACATAACCATTCCTTGTCAATGCTTAAAAAAGAGAATATGATCGTTATTTTTTATATTAGACCTATATTTCTTCATTGCCAGACTAAACCGGTTAAACCATGCTTTGGGTGACTCCTTAAGGCCATAAATTGCTTTTCGCAATCAACATACACATCCAATTGATAAAGAGACATTAAAGCCTAATGGAACATCCATATAAACTCTCTCTAATTAACATCCATGAAAAAATGCATTATTCACATCATACTGATGGATGGGTCAATCAAGATTTGTTGCTAATGACAACAAAACTCGAACAATGTTTAGTTTTACAACTAAAAAGAACGTCTCTTGATAATCTATATCATAGGTTTGGGTATAGATTTTTGCTATTAATCTCACCTTATACCTCTTTATTGGCCTATTGGCCTTATATTTAATAAAAAAATACCTATTTACAAAGAGTTAAAAAACTATACCTTAAGAATATTCTTAAGAGTGTAGTCCAGTATTAAACAATGAGAGTTAGATTGTTCTTGTTTGATTTGAGACTCCTCTAAATATTCGAGTTGGACTATTTTTATAAGTATTGCCATTTATTTTGTTGGTACCATAGGGTCATCTTGGACCTCTATATGTTTTTGTGCAATTATTTCTCCATCAGTGTTCCTAAAAAACAACTAATTTTCCTAAATTTACCGTACTAACCATTAAATTTAGTCTTGCCCTAGGATGATAAGCGAGTATTATAAGATTTTTAAAAAAAATTTTGATTTAACAAAAGTAACATCCATTGTAATGTATAACCATTAGGTTGTAGGATTGTAATATCAATATTCCTTCTTATGAACCTCATATCCCAAGAAGACACATTGAATGAATAATACATGGATCTAATTTTGTTCATTGATTTCTATATAAATGAACATAAGCTACACACCCAAATATTTTAGGTGGGAGCATAAGCATGATTGGTAATAACCTATAATGGAAATTTGAAATTTAAAACTCAAGACAACATTCTATTCAGCAAGAAGATAGATATAATGATAACATCAGTTTAAAAACATTGAGGTGCACCTTTTAAGGTTAGAAAGGCCCTTGTAATCTCAAGAATGTATTTATTTTTTTCTCTCTACCATTTTATTCTATTTTGATGTTTGAGAGCATGTAATCTTATGTAACATTTTTTATGTTTAAAAAAAATCATGATATTCCTTATTGACATATTCACCATCATTATTTAATCAAAGTATTTTGAAATTAGCAAAAAAATTGTGTCTTGATCATATTATGAAATGATTGAAAAATACCAAAGACATTAATCTTGTTTTTAAACACTTAAACCCATGTCATTTGAGTGTAGTCATCCAAAAAAATTATAAACTATTTAACTTTTAAAGAGTTTGATACTAATAATAGATACTGAACATTTGAATAAATTAATATAAATAGAAGTTTACATTGTTTGAACTAACAAGATACAGAACATGGTGACTTTTTACTAAAATGCATATTTCACACTTCAAAACAAAGTCATCCAAATTAAGATATAAAATTTAGTATACTAAGTACTTTCTTTTTTAAAAGATACACGACATAGAAAAAATTAACAATACTTTCAACTCTCTAATTTTTGTTATAACTTAATTGGAGAATTTTTTCAATAAAATAGACATTTATATAAAAAAATAAAAAATAAAAGCAATAAGATTGTATGTTTTTCACTTTATGATAAAATTCTATTGTACAATAGTTGTAAACTATGGAAATAAAGAATTAAACACTTTCTACTTTTAATTATGATTTTTTTTATATCTAAATTATTAAATTTGACTTTTCTAATTACTACTATAAACAATAAGACTTGAAATGCCATTTAACAAAACTATTGCTTCAAATTTTTATTTGAATTTACTCGTACAAGGAAGAACATTTATCAGGCCACAAAATCTGACTTTGAGATGCTTGTTAGCATGTGATCCTTTCCGCGTTGAAATGTTGTTGAACAAAAAGAATGACTATATATATATTAGTGAATTATTAAGGAGTTGTCGGGAGAAAATAAAATATGAATTGAGTACAAGAACGGCGGGTCTGCTCTAAGTTTTCCGCGCCAATTTATTTGATTTGTCGGTTGCTTTCAGTTTTCCACACTTTCACACCTGCAAACAGTAGAAAGATCCTATTCAAAGATTCGATAAACATACCAACATGCTTGCATGCATGCATATATACATACATACACATGTGTGAAAAACCATGGCCACATTTTTGCATGGACCAGGCATTGAAAGATTGACGGGTCAACTTCTGAGGCAGAGGGGAAAATTCATCCTTCATCGAATTGGGAGCATCGAGGAACACGCATGTGGCCCACCCCCCACCCCCCAGTTAGGCATTAATAAGAGCGGAGAAGTTTCATAGGCAGAAGATTAGAGCATGTGACGTGTAGCGAATGGGGTGGAATCAAGCAAGCAGAGGTAAATTTCTATCCCTTGCTTTGATTTGGTTGATTTTCGTAAAGATTGGATTTCTATAATTAAAGCATTGTCCAATTTATGTTTCACTCTTATAAAATACATTGGTTAAATTTTAAATTTAAAGTTCCTATCCATGTAATAAATCATAAATCCTAAAATAGATGTGAACCACTTAGGCGGTGGGTTCTCAATCTCCTCTTAAGAAAGAGTTAGGAAGAAATTAAAGTGCATTATAATTTTGTCCACGTTGAATATTGACTATAAAATATATAACTCTTCTAATTAGTTTGTATAGATATAAATTCTTTTTTCTAGTCAATATAATCATAAAGGAGTTGACAAGGAAATAATGATAAAATAATAATAATAAAAAAAAATAAAATATGTACAAAAATAATGAAAATTCGAAGAAATTTGTTTAAACTTGCTCTAATTTTTTTTTACACTTATTTATCCAACTTACTTGTCATTTCTTGTGAATTAATCAAAAATTTTATAACTGTATGCTTAAATTTTTCTACACTTTCATGGTCATTTTCCAAAAATGGATAGAAAAAAATCATATTTGAAATTTTCAAATAAGAATAAGAAGTTCATTCTATTATTATTGGTCAATACTTAATATTTTCTCGTGCTCAAGTAAAGCATATTAACCAATTGACTAACAAAATTTTATTAAGTAAATAATACTAAATTTATTAGTTACGATATCTTATACTTGTTTTTATTATTTTTATCAATAATTTAGATTTATCAACTACTAGAAATTATTTATTTATCTATTGACTACAATTACTCGTTAAGTAACACAATAACTCACAAAAAATATACATTAGCATTGTTGTAAAAAAAAAAGTAGAAATAAATAGATGGTTAGTTAGAACAACAATTAATAAAAATTGAAAACTTAACAAAAAAGAAGTGAGGAAAAAAATTATATAAAATAGTATTTTATTATTTTTATATTTATATAAATATTAAAATACATATGCGGGATAAATCCAGTTAATTTAAATTAATTTTAACTACTTATTTAAATTGATTATTTGATTTTTTATCTTTTTCTAATAAAGAGTGATAAATTACTTTTAAAAATCAAGAAGTTATGATTTTAGATTTTTATTATTTAGGTTTTATATTTTAATTTTTTAAAAATATAAAATTTATAAATATTAAAAAATTTATTTTTATAAAATTAAAGTAATAATATAATTAAACTCAAAAAATAATAAAAAATTATAAAATAATTTTTTAATAAAGAGTAATGATGTAATTAATGAGGCGCCCCACCCCACCGGGACACCAAACCCTCTGATCAATAATTGCCGAGCGTTTTTTTTTTTAAAAAAACATTCTTCTCCTTTTCCCTCTTTCTTCTGATTTTTCGTACTCGTTTAATAACAAAACTTTTGTACAGTAAAGGTCTCAGTCTCTCTGAGAGTGAGAGGGGACTTCCGCGAACATCATAAGGTAAACGTATTCAGCACCTTTGTGTGAACTTTGGTTTTATAAAAGAGCGGACGGACCTCTTCAAACGGCTTTCCATGTGGTGACGTCGTGATATGGTCTTATGTGTATATATCTATATATATATATATATATAATGTGTAAATATATAAAATATAATGCAAACTCAGTATTTATTTATAATTATTTATATATTATATAATATTTATTTATATATTTTATTTTATTTATTTTTACATTAATGTATATATATATATATTTATTTTATTTTATTTTATTGTTAAAAAAGAAAAGTTTGTAGAACCTTGGGAGACCCATGTTGTTGCATAGATTCTTTCCATGTATATATATTGTTCGTCTAATTTTTTTCACACTTATTTATCTTGTAATTTGATCCAAAATTTTCTATTCAAAGTTTCAAAGTAAGAGAATGACCCCTCGATGGCTAAAGGACCATCTTGCATAATAATTATGGTGTGCCTTAGGTAAAAATAATGAAGATATATAAACAAAATTTTATATATCTAATTAGATTGTGACATATAAAAAAAATATATATTAATTTTTATATTTCTCCAAAATATATATATTCATATAAATTCTTATTATACTTTTATTAGACAATAAAATATGTGTACTTAAAATAATAAAATTATAATTTATTATCTACGAAATACGTTACATTTTCCTTTCAAAACATCTTAGGTAAAATATTTTATTTAAATTTATATTTAAATAAAATTTTTACTTATTTATGTGATTAAATATTTTGAGAATATATATCATGATATTTATAAAAAAAATAATGTCACCTCATGTAATTTTGTAATTTAATGGCATTGAACGAACATAAACCTAGTGGGATTAAATAGTTTAGAATAATTTTAAAAATATAAAAAAATTTATCATAAAATATTATTTTTATTGAGATAGATGAATTTTTATTGATAAAATTATTAAACAAGATATAAAAAATTATTTATTATAATAAAAATAATATTATATAATAAATAAAATTCTTAATATTTAACTTTGCTCAATGGTATATATAAATTCTAGCATATTTTTTTACTTTGAAAAAATCTAATCTCCAAAGAACCCCCCTTAAATATAAAAATTTCGTTTATATTGCATCAAATAAACCCACTTCACATGGTAATAAAACTTAGTGGATGGCATCCAGATTCCACACCCCAAATGTTGATTATGTAAATGGCCTTTTGTTATCAGTCTTCTTGGTTCCGTCACACACACACACACACACATATACCTATACACACACATAATTTTGTGACTTAAATTAGGCATATTCATTATTATTTAAAATTATAATACCTAATAGTATAATAATATACAAAATTAATTCATACTAATTGGACTATATCATGATTAATTTTTTAATAAGAATATTATTATCAAATATTCTCATATTATTAATTAAAATATTCTAACAACTCACTTTATTATTATTAGTCAATGATTAATATTTTCTTGTACTCAACTAGTGCATGTTAACCAATTGATTAATTTCATTGATAATTACTTAATGAGTACCACGAAATCTCACGAAAAATGTATGTTAGTGTGAAAACAAGTAGTTGCAATTGTTGAAAAAAAAAAAAAGAAGTAAGAAAGAAACAGGTAGTTGCTTGGGACAGCATCAATAAATATTGAAAGTTAAACAAGAAAAAAGTGAGGACAAAAATATATAAAATAGTATTCTAATATTTATATATTCATATAAATATTGAAATACCTAGGCAGTAGTTGGAAACCAAGTTGGTTTAAACTTATTCTAACCACTAATTTAATTTGGATGTTTGGTTTACTGTTTTTATTTAATAAAGAGTGATAAATTACTCAAAAATAAAAATTTTAAAAGTTATTATTTAAATTTTGTATTTTAATTTAGATGTTTGGTTACGGAAAAGAGCGCATTACCCAGAGTAGACCTCTTCGAACGGCTTTCCATGCAGTGATGTGGCAATATGGTCTTTTATATTATCTAATTAAATTGTGATACATAAAAATATATATTAATTTTTATATCTCTTAGAAATATATATTGATATAAATTTTTACTATATTTTTATTGAACAATAAAATATGTTTATTAAAAAATTATGATTTATTATCTATAAAATGCATTGCATTTTTATTTAAAAATCATCTTAAATGAGATTTTTTTAATTAATTTTACTTAAATTTATATTTAAATAATATTCTCACTTATTTATATGATTAAATTTTTAAAATATATGTATTATGATATTTGTAAAAAAAATGATATTATTTCATATAATTTGTAATTTAGTAAGATCAAAGGAATATAAATTATTTTACATTAGTATAATTAAATAATTTAGAGTAACATGAAATATTACTAAACAATTTTCATATATAAGTCATTTCACATAAAGAGGTAAGTCAAAATTATTATTTACATCAGTAGGAATGTCAAAATTATGATTCTTAATTAATGTTCAAACTTTGGACATTTGCTGTAATTAAGTACTGATTTGTCTCACTATCAGCCGGTTCGATTTTGATGTCAAGTCTAGATAGGCTCCGAACAAGATTCCTGATGAATTGTTGCAGAACCAGCATTCTCCCTTTGGGAGAGTGAAGACGTTGAAGCTGAAACCAAATCCAACGTGCATACCTTTAGTTGATTGAAGTCTTTAGAGCTTGTCACGTTCCTGAACTCTTTGTCTAGGAGTCGATCCGTTGAAAGTTAGACAATTGTTTGCACTGGCATTTTTCACTCTTAATTCATAACGAAGTTAAAACATATATAACCATTAAAGCTTAGCTTTTCTTCTATATCGTGTAGAGTATTTTTTTTTTTAATAATATTAGAATGATGTCTTGTATCTATTGTTATGATGCTAAATTTGAATATCTTAAATTTTTTCACTAAATAAAATTATTATAAAATTTATTATTTTAAATGATAGAGAAATTAGTTAAATAAG
Source organism: Ceriops tagal (assembly GCA_021533255.1). NCBI lineage: Eukaryota > Viridiplantae > Streptophyta > Magnoliopsida > Malpighiales > Rhizophoraceae > Ceriops > Ceriops tagal. The sequence continues at coordinate 1,055,704 of CM038611.1, read as the reverse complement.
TAAATAATTATAATTACAACTATTAATTTTGATATTTTAGTCTTTAATAAATATTTTTAAGGTTACAAATTTGAAAAAATGGTATACTATCTTTATCGTCACATAAAAAATCATGGGGCCTTTAATGCATTATCAAGGGGATGGGCCACAATCGGTCAACATTTGTATGAGAATATATATATATATATATAATGTGTAAATATATAAAATATAATGTGTATTTAGTATTTATTGATAATTATTTATATAATATATAATATATTTTTTATTGTATTTATTTATACATCATATATTTTTTTATTAAAAAAAAGTGTGTAGAACCAACGGTAGACCCACGTTGCCCCAAAAATTCTGTCCGTATATATATATATATATATATATATATATAGTTGGTCTAACTCTTTTCACACTTATTTATCCACCTTGCTTTCAATTTTATCAAAAATTTTGAGGCCACGTGCTCTGATTTTTCCACGCTTTCACACCTAAGTGTACCGGAATCATTACCTTTTCTTCAAAAATAATTTATTGAAGTGCATAGTACCCGTACTTATATTGCTCAAAATCTCCCTCTTCCTCGACAATGTGAAATTTGGATAGTGTGCACCCGTTACATTTTCTCACACTGAATTCATTGACGATCTTGTCGATGTTCTTGGACACACACTGAGTCAGATTCTCGGCATTCTGCGCTAAGTCGAGGGTTCCACGACGAACAAGGGTAAGCTCTGATACCACTTGTTACGGAGCCATTACTTTCTCCCCAAAAGACAACCTGTTGAGGTATGCAGTACCCATGTTTATATAGCTCAAAATTTCCTTTTTCTTTGACAACGTGAGATTTAGGTAGTGTGCACCCGTTGCATACGTTTCTAAAACGCGTTGGAAGTGTCCTTTTCAAAGTTTCAAAGCAAGACAAAGACCACTCAACGACTAAAAGAAGGACTACCTTGCATCGCAATTACTATGTGTCTTGGATAATATATATATATATATATATAGTTTGTCTAATTCTTTTCACACTTATTTATCCAACTTACTTTTAATTTGATCAAAAATTTTGAGCCCACATGCTCTGATTTTTCCATACTTTCACACCTACGTTTCCAAAAACGTGTTGGAAGTGTCCTATTCAAAGTTTCAAAGCAGGATAAAGACCACTCAACGACTAAAGGAAGGACTTGCATCGCAATTACTGTGTATCTTGGATAATATATATATATATATATAATTTTATGTATTTAATTAAATTGTGATATATATATATATATAGTTCGTCTAATTCTTTTTACACTTATTTATCCAACTTGCTTTTAATTTGATAAAAAATTTTGAGGCCACATGCTCTTATTTTTCCACGCATTAACACCTACGTGTCACGGGGCATTACCTTCTCTTCACAAGGCAACCTATTAGGGTGGATAGTGCCCATGCTTATATAGCCCAAAATCCCCCTCTTCCTCGACAATGTGGGATTTGAATAGTGTGCACCTGTTACATTCTCCCACATCGAATTCATTGACGACCTCGTTGATGTTTTTGGACACGCACCGAGTCGGATTCTCGGCATTTTGTGCCAAGTCGAGGGTCCCACAGCAAATAGGGGTAGGCTCTGATACCACTCGTTACGAGGCTATTACTTTCTCTCCAAAAGGCAACCTGTTGGGGTGTGCAGTGCTCACGCTTATATAACCCAAGATTCTTCTCTTTCTCGACAACGTGAAATTTGGGTAGTGTGCACCCGTTACATACGTTTCCAAAAATGTGTTGGAAGTGTCCTACTCAAAGTTTCAAAGCAGGATAAAGACCACTCAACAACTAAAGGAAGGACTACCTTGCATCATAATTACTATGTGTCTTGGATAATATATATATATATATATATATATATATATATATATATAGTTTGTTTAATTCTTTTCACACTTATTTATCCAACTTGCTTTTAATTTGATCAAAAATTTTGAGGCCACTTGCTCTGATTTTTCCACCCTTTCACACCTACGTTTCCAAAAATGCGTTGGAAGTGTCCTATTCAAAGTTTCAAAGCAAGACAAAGACCACTCAACGATTAAAGGAAGGACTACCTTGCATCACAATTACTTTGTGTCTTGGATAATATATATATATATATATATAGGTCGTTTAATTCTTTTCACACTTATTTATCCAACTTGCTTTTAATTTGATCAAAAATTTTGAGGCCACATTGTCACGGACGTACGAATTTCCCTTACGACCGTGCGGCACTTAGCTTTCCCTATGCCTTTCGTAGAAGCTAAGTCAACCTTCCCCCTTAGATAGTGAAGAGAGAGTAGAGCACCACAGAAAACACAAGAGAGAATGATGAGAGAAATGAAACACTATACTAGATTTGAGAGAGAGTACAAATAAATTGGATGCCTTCCATTCTTAGGGCTAATCCCCTTTATATACAACTCTACCTCCTAAATCGATAGCTGGGATTCATCTAATCTAATGGTTACAATCAAAGTTCTAGAGAATTCTACAAGAATCTCTACAAGTCTACATAATCAAGAGAGTTCTAGAATAAGGTGGAATGTTCTAGGGTCCTAGTAAGCCTCTAGGCTCCCCTAGAACATTCCAGTATGTTTCACTCTCCCCCACCTAATCCTTCGACGCCCTCGTCGAGTCCTTGTATTCTTGAAGTTGTTGAAATTGCCACATATCTTCTTTGCTTTCCCACGTTGCTTCACTCTCGGGCAATCCCTTCCATTTGATCAAGTATTGAGTGCTTGGTGGTATACCACGTTTTCGAACAATCCGCTTGCCTAGCATTTCTTCAACATCTTTGTCATAGGACTTTACCATAATCGGGGGAGCTCTAGTGGATACTCCACATCTTGGGTCTTCCTAGTCTTCCTTGAATGGTTTGAGCATACTCACGTAGAAGACTGGGTGAATTTTTAAGCTTTTGGGCAGATCCAATTTGTAAGAAACCTTACCAACCTTCCCCAAGACTGAGTAAGGTCCCTTATACCTCCTTATTAGACCCTTATAAACAGAACGGAAAGCTTTGAATTGTTGGGGTAAGATTTTGACCATTACCTTGTCTCCAACAGCAAACTCAACTTGTCATGTTCTCTTATTTGCCCATTTCTTCATCTTCTTAGCTACTTTGTCAAGGTAGGAACGAGCTATGTCGGCTTGTTCCTTCCATGACTTGGCCATCTTTAGGGCTCCTGGGCTTCTGGTTGATGAATCCGTATCCACGCTATGGGGCGTTAAAGGTTGTTACCCAGTCACCAACTTAAAGGGACTCCTCTCGGTCACCTTACTCCTTTGTAGATTGTACGAAAATTGAGCTACATCCAGGAGTTTTCCCCAATCGCGTTGGTTGGCACTTACAAAGTGCCTAAGATAACACTTCAAAAGAGCATTTACCCTCTCAATTTGCCCATCAGTTTGAGGGTGAAAACTCATGGAGAAATGCAACTTAGTTCCCAAGAGTTTGAATAACTCATCCCATAGTTGACCCGTGAAACGAGGGTCACGATCAATTATGATGTGACACGGAAACTCCCAATACTTTACCACATTTTTAAAGAATAGCCGCGTCGCCTCTTCAACTGTACAATCAGTTAGAGCAGGGATGAACGTCCTGTACTTTGAAAAGCGATCCACAACCACTATGATCGACCCTGACCCTTCTGAATTAGGTAATGCAGAAATGAAGTCCATTGTAATGGTCTCCTAAGGCCTTTGAGGTATTGGTAATGGTTCCAATAAGCTTATAGGTAATTGGTGGTCAACCTTGTCTTGTTGGCACACAAGACAAGTTCGAACATACATCTCAACCTCATCCCTCAACTGAGGCCAATAGTATATCGCCTCCAACAATTCTCACGTCCTCTTCATGCCTAAGTAACCCGCCCACTTGGTATCATGACACTCCTTAATGAGAGAGTGTCTTATATTCCCCCACTTTGGCACATAGAGTCGCCTCCCTCGGGTATAGACTAGGCCATCCTCTACCCAAAACCTTTTTGTCCCCCTCTTGACAGCAAGGTCGGTAATTTGCCTAGCCATGGGATCATGCTTAAGTCCCTCCCGAATTAGGTCTTTGATATCCCCTTTTATTTGAGAGATGACCACTAATTCTGCTTTGCGACTTAAAGCATCAGCGACTACATTGGCTTTGCTTGGCTTATATTCCAACGTATAATCAAACTCAGCCAAGTAGTCTTGCCATCTAGCTTGCTTCGGGGTTAACTTCGTTTGGGTTTGGACATAGCTAGTGGCCACATTGTCCGTCTTGATCGCAAATTGAGAACCCAACAGATAATGGCACTAAGTATGAAGGCAATGCACAATGGCAGTTATCTCCTTCTCTTGCACCATGTACTTTCGTTCGGTGTCATTTAGTTTCCTACTCTCATAAGCCACGGGATGCCCTTCTTGCATTAGGACCCCTCCTATAGCAAAGTCTAAAGCATCGGTGTGGACTTCGAACGCCTTAGTAAAGTCAGGGAGAACAAGGACAGACTCTTTACTTACCGCAGCCTTCAACTCTTCAAAGGCCATTTGCTGTTGAGTTGTCCATTCCCATGACTGGTTTTTCTTCAACAAATCGGTTAGGGCAGCTGTCCACGCTGAGTATCCCTCAATGAACCACCAGTAGTAGTTGGCTGGACCAAGGAATGATCACAATTGCGACATATTCTTTGGCGGTTCCCAATCTTAGATGGCTTGGACCTTCTCCTTGTCCATTCGAATTCATCCACTCCCCACCACATGACCAAGGAAATGCACTTCCCGTGCCGCAAAAGTACACTTCTCCCTTTTTATGTAGAGTTCATTGTCCCGCAACAGCCTAAACACAATTTGTAGGTGGTCTACATGGTCTTCAAGAGTCTCACTGTAGATAAGGATATCGTCCAAGTAAACCACTACAAATTGGTCCAAAAATGGCTGGAAAATCTGGTTCATGAGTGTGGAGAAAGTGGCAGGGGCGTTGATTAGCCCAAAGGGCATCACTAACCACTCAAAAGAACCATAGCGGGTAACACAGGTGGTCATTATCTCGTCTCCTTCTGCGATACGAACTTGATAGTATCTGGAACACAAGTCTACCTTTGTAATCCACTTGGCTTGCCCTAATCTATTAAACAAATCAAGAATGAGAGGAAGGGGGTACCAATTCTTTACTGTAATCTTATTGAGTGCCCTGTAGTCGATGCACATGCATAATGATCCTTCGTGCTTCCTCTGGAACAGAACTGGGGCGCCGTAGGGAGCTTTTGAAGGTCGAATTTGACCTACATCAAGTAAGCTAGTTAACTGCCTTCTTAACTCCTCAAGTTCGATAAGCGATATGCGATAAGGGGTCATAGCAGGTGGCTTAGACCCCGGATCTAATTCTATCTGGTGGTCAATTTCTCTCCTTGGAGGAAGTCGCTTGGGCAGCTCGGGAGCCATGACATCCTTGTTTTCTTCAAGGACGTCTTTAATCTTCTAGGGTAGGTTCACCTCTATAGGGCCGGAGGGTTCACTGGTCATCATTATTGCTAGGTATGTGACTTCCCCCCGCTTGAGGCCTTTTTTTGCTTGCATTGCAGATAGGATTTTCCTATCACCCACCTTCAAGGTGGCAGAAACCATGCACAGGGCCTCCTTCTCAAGCACACACACAGAGTTTAGGTATGACATAGAAACGATTTGTACCTTACGAAGGAAGTCCATGCCGAGTACAACCTTGAAATCATCCATGTGTGCCATTGAGAAGTCCACTGCACCTCTCCATGGACCAAGGCTCATTGGTACATTTCGAGCAACCCCACTTAAAGGCTTGACATCAGCATTAATGGTCTTAAGCCAACCCCCACCATTAGTCATAGAGAGACCAAGCCGTTTAGCTTCCTCGTCGGTGATGAAATTGTGAGTGGCACCCATGTCAATCATGACTTGGGCGTACTGTTCATTTATCTGCACATCTACAAACATCAGTCCCTTACCTCTCATTGCTTACAGCTCTTGTTTGTCCTTAAGAGCATTAAGCAATTGTAGAGAATCAATCTGCTCTGCTGGACCATTAATTGCTTGCGACTCTCGTTGCTCGATCATAACTGCCAACGAACCCAATTTTGGACAATCTTTCATAGGGTGCGGCCCCTTGCATACAAAGCACCCTCTTCTAGGCATGAAAGATTGTTTCTTCTCCTCATAGTTCCTTCTAGTAGTTGGGTTGTGACTTCCTTGGCCTCTATCTCCTTCTCCCCCACCTTTATTGGAGTTACTCTTGAAGCTCCTATTTTTAGAGGACTCACTCCTTTGATACTCGGTGAGTGACTCCGCAATTGCAATGGCCTCATCAACGTCTTTTGCCCCTCACCACTATACTTCTTGCTTGGCCCAATTTTGGAGTCCATCCACGAAGTAGAATAATGCATCTTCCACCCCTAGGTTAGGTATTTTCAGCAACAACATAGTGAAATCCCTAACATAGTCAGGGATAGAGGACTTGTGTCTCAACTCCCTCAGTTGCTTGTGCGCCTCATATACTACGTTCTCAGGGGAAAATTGCCTCTTGAGTTCCCTCTTGAAATCCTCCCATGTCTCTATGGTGCAAAGGCCTTTTTGTATATCCACATGCTTCCTCCGCCACCACAAAGTTGCTGTATCCGCAAGGTAAAGGGTCACCGTGTTTACCTTATCTCGCTCATCTACCATCTTTATACACTCAAAGTATCTTTCCATTTTCTAAAGGAAATTCTCCACCTCTTGGGCATCCCTCTTGCCCGAGAATTCTTTAGGCTTGGGAGCTTCCACCCTAGGAGCTCCCCTTGAGTCGCCATCGCTAGCCACGACCCTCTTGCACGTGGCTATGTCTTGGCGCATCTCCTCTAGAATGGTTTCTAGAGAGGTCACTTGAGTTTGCAAGCTTTTGACGATCTGCATGACTGTCGCCTTGAAAGATTGCTCACTCTCGTAACACCCTTAATTATTGGAAAAACACTCTTGGACGTCCCTTTTAACTTTATCAAGCTCTTCCAATGTATGAGATTCTAAAGTATCAAAATTATGTTCAATATGTTCAATACGTGTACCCATTTCAGACATTACCTGTTCAAGGATGTTGGACTTCTCCTCTAACGTGGCAAGAGTGATGGCAGAACGAGTCTTGCTGCGTCCACGCTCCTTCTTCTTGTTCCCATCTTGAGTGGGAGATGGATCACGTCCCTTCTCCATCCCTTGGTATTCCCTAAGCACATTCTCTTCCATGGTGCTTGACATTATGCCTCACAAACCTCGGCTCTGATACCAATTGTCACAGATGTACGAATTTCCCTCACGACCATACGACACTTAGCTTTCCCTACGCCCTTCGTAGAAGTTAAGTCAGCCTTCCTCCTTGGATAGTGAAGAGAGAGTAGAGCACCACAGAAAACACAAGAGAGAATAATGAGAGAAAGGAAACATTATATTAGATTTGAGAGAGAGTACAAATGAATTGGATGCGTTCCACCCTTGGAGCTAATCCCTTTTATATACAACTCTACCTCCTAAATGGATGGCTGGGATTTATCTAATCTAACGGCTACAATCAAAATTCTAGAGAATTCTACAATGATCTCTACAAGTCTACATAATCAAAAAAGTTTTAGAATAAGGTGGAATGTTCTAAGGTCCTAGTAAGCTTCTACGCTCCCTTAGAACATTTCAAGGTGTTTCAACATGCTCTAATTTTTCCATGCTATCACACCTACGTTTCCAAAAACGCGTTGGAAGTGTCTTATTCAAAGTTTCAAAGTAGGACAAAGACCACTCAACGACTAAAGGAAGGACTACCTTGCATTGCAATTACTATATATCTTGGATAATATATATATATATATAGAATTTTATGTATTTAACTAAATTGTGATATATATATATAGTTCATCTAATTCTTTTCACACTTATTTATCCAACTTGCTTTTAATTTGATCAAAAATTTTGAGGACACATGCTCTGATTAAAGTGTGTCTTAGATAAAAAGAATGAAGATATACAAATAAAATTTTATGTGTCTAATTAAAGTGTGTTATATACATAAATAAATAAATAAATATATATATATAAATTTTTATAATTTTAAGATATATATTAATATAAATTTTTATTATATTTCTATTAAATAGTAAATGCATTTATTCAAAAAAAAATATAATTAATTATTAAAAGTTATTTTTAAAAAATATTTTATTATTAATTTTATTTTTATTTATATTGAAATAATATTTTTACCTATTTATATTATTAAATATTTTAAAAATATATATTATAATGTTAAAAAAATGATGTAATCTCGTGTAATTTGTAATTTAGTAGGACTGAATGAATGTAAATATTTTTACATGAGTGTAATTAAATATTTTAGAATAATACAAAATATTAGAAAATTTTTTTTGATTTATTATAAAAATATTATTTATATTGAAATAGATAATTTTTATTAATATAATTATTAAACAATATATTAAAATTTATTTATTATAATAAAAATAAAATTTTTAATATTTAACATTGTCTAATAATATATAAAAATTCATACATACTTTTTACTTTAAAAAATTCTACACTCCAATTAACCCTTAAATATAAAAATTTCTTTTATAAGTTGCATCAAATAAGCCCAATTTACATGCTCATAAAATTTAGTAGATGAAATTTAAATTCCACACCCCTAATAATGTTGATTATGTAGATGGCCTTTTGTAATCAGTCTTCTTGGTTTTGCACAGAATTTTTAATGTCCTAATCCCAAATTGTAATAAACAAATGGTCACAATTTATACCAAATGCCAAATGTGATAAGAAAAATTATAATACCTCGTCACACCATATTAGGTCTTCGGGGTTAGTATATATAAATCAGCGCACATTTTTTACTTTGAAAAAAATCCAAACTCCAATGGTAATATAATTTAGTGGATGACATCTGGATTCCACACCCTAATAATGTTGATAATGTAGACGCCCTTTGTCATCATTCTTCTTGGTCCTACACAAGATTCTTATTGTCGTAGTCCCAAATTGTCAGAAATAATTTGATCAGATGAGATGATAAGAAGCATTATAATACTCCATCACACTGTATTGGGTCTTCAATTTTTTTTTGTTTTCTTTTACAAGTTGATCAGATGAGATGATACGGGTCATATATGCCTATACAAGAAACCACAGCTTAATTTAAATTCTTTACCTAATAATATCATTTCCAAATATATATTGTTGATTGATTAATTGGATAATTAAACCATAAAAAAAAGGGAAAAGCATATCAATATACTTAAAGAAAAAAAGAGAAGTAATCAAATTGTAACATATATTTTTTTATCTAAATTGATTGATATAAATTGAAGTAAATGCAACCTTTAATTTATTTATCAATGATCTTATTTATCTCAATAATTATAAATTTTATAATTATAAAAATAAAAGATAATTATTTTATCTCAAATTTATAAATTATTACATTTAATGTCGTTACATTAATTGATATTTATGACGAAATTACTTTTAAGGAAATTACTTGTTCTAATTCATTTCTATAATTTTATTTAAAATATATAATTTATCAAACAAATTTAATTTTAAAATTGTGTGACCATCTTATACAACTTTAAAATTTATTTTTATTATTAAACTAATCGTAAATAATTATATTATTTTATTTATAACAAATAAAATTCAATTCTCAATATTTTATAAATATAAAAATTATTAGAAGAGTCTAC